>JBAMYA010046798.1:0-35452 GCA_037176975.1 Arrhamphus sclerolepis | reverse complement strand
TATAGAGCTGGTCCAGTGTTCCACGGCCAGGACGAAAACCGCATTGTTCCTCCTGGATCCAAGGTTCGACTATCGGCTGGACTCTCCTCTCCAGCACTCTGGAATAGACTTTCCCCGGGAGGCTGAGGAGTGTGATCCCTCGATAGTTGGAACACACCCTCCGATCCCACTTTTTAAAAAGAGGGACCACCACCCCGGTCTGCCACTCCAGAGGTACTGTCCCCGACTGCCACCCGATGTTGCAGAGTCAGTTTTTCAGTCGTAGTTAATATAACTCCATGTCAATATTTGTGTTTTTTTTAGGTACAAAACATGGAGATAGTATTGTTGTTGTCATGTAACTGGTTACCAGCTCAGACAAGAAGCCCTGCTGTGTTTGCACTGATTTCTATCAAGATCCTCAGCTGAAACTGTGGCTCACACGTTAGATGTGGACCACTGAAAAACTGCCTTAGAATTATGAAAAATGTATGTTTTTAATGAATTCTGAGGAAAAGATGTGGGTGTGTAACAGCACATTATTTCTTTGAACACAGTCAACTGTTTTTCTTTTAGCTGCTTTAATGTATGCATGTTCAAACTTTAACCAGGCAGTAGTTGCCAAGAGCAGGCATTGTAGTCGAACTGAGATCAACCTCACAGATTTGCTCCATATGAACTCCTCTTTGTGAGATCCATTTCAGTCAAGTTGCTCATGCAAATCATTTGTATATGAACTCTGCGAAACGCTAAGAGCAAGATAAACAACATACAAAAAAATTAATATATCAGCAAGCGCTTCTTTTCACAACAGCATTTGCATATTTTGAACTTAAAACACAATGTAACTTTTATAAATTTCCTGCGGTCGACAGTGTGTTGTAAGGAGGTACACATTCAGTTGGGGGTGGAGGGCTTGAAAAACATAATTAAAAAAAACAAAACAATGAGGCAGGATAAAGAACAAAACACGTCCAGCTAAACCCAGTTAATTAGAGCTACGACACGATAATTGGGCAGGATAAGAACGAGCCATAGCAGGTCATTAAATGTTTAGGGATATGAGCTGCTTTTATTAAAGCAGACATGCTGAGAGCTAAAAATGTTTGGTGGACTGTATAAGCCTCATTCTTTACTTAATCTGATTGGTAACTTTTGGGTCAAACTTGCTGCGGCTCCCTGAAAATGAAAGTAATATAGAATTACAGGCCGGCTACATTCTCGCTGCTTTATTTCAGCAATTTAGGTTATTTGTTTAAGTCCATTTAATCTTCCAAAAGTTCATTTGTCATTTGGTCAAATACAATGGTGCTCCATGATTAAGGTCTTCTGCCAAGGACAGAGTCCCGTCTCGCAATCTCCAGCAGCAACATTAATCCTTTCCAAGCTTCATACAATTCATCCAAGTAGTATTTTACACATTCCTGCTGATGGACAAACAACTCTAAAAATATATTACCTCAGCTGAAGAATAATACGTCAAATGTCTATCTAATTTTATGACTGCATGCAAAATGAACCAACACAAGTTAATTAAACGAATGCATCATTGACATTGATTTCCATGCCATCTGAAACATCAAAATGCTTCTTGCGATGATGAAACACATTTGATATCAATCACGTAAAGACACAGCAGTGCGGAACGATCCCTCTGCAGCACAGAGAGTCCATTAAGGCTGTAGCCTGCTATCTCCTCTACGAAGGAAAAAATAGTAAAACCTTTAATTCTGTGTTAAGTTACCCTGACAGCGTAGCGTCCGTCCATAGGCAACTATCCACTTGACTTTTATTGGAGCTAAAGAATGCTCTGCCTTCTCAATGTGATGAGGCCTGTATCGATGCTTTACCACTACAATGGGAACAAATGGAAAACGTCCTGTGTGAAGACATTATTCTAAATTAATTAGCTATAAAGTTGCTCCAGATAGCCTGTTACACTTAAAGGTTGGGCTGGAAAAACCAATAAGAATGAGCAACATTTAGAAAATATGCAATTGAAAAGTGCAACACACTTTCAGTTTTCTAATAGTTTTGAATTTTTTTAAAAATATTTTTTATTTTTAATTCCTTTTTTAAATTTTGTTTGATTATTTCAGTTTAGTTTTAGTTAGTTTAACAAACTAACTAACTAGCCCTGTTGGTTCCCAAAATTATTCATAAATTTTTCTTTATTTTCTCCTTTATTGTGAAGGCATTTGACTGTCCATCCGTGTCTAACAACAAATTAAGGCAATAGCAACAACAACAATAATTATAATAATAATAATTATATTATTATTAATACTATTACTACTAATAATAAAAGCTTCAGAAAAATATCTCTTACCCAGCCTTTAAAATGGACATAGTTGTTTCATGAGGATCTTTGCAAACAGATGTTTGTTAATTGGTTGGCTGTCCTTTCCACTGTCGCCGCGTGCTTGCTCAGAAAAAAGAATTGAATATGGGATACCCATGTAGCACAAGATTGGTATCCACCAGGTGGCGGCACACTCAGTTTTGAAGGGCTAGCAAACTCCACTGTTTTAGAAGTGGTGGATTTAGTGGGAGGGTAAGGACGAAATGGGAAAAATATCAACATGCTGAACCTCACAAGAAGTTCCTATATTCCCGTCATTTCAGCAAAGAACAGATCAGCACCGACTGTGAGATGAGTGGTAACCATGTCTGCTTTGTTTGGGATAACCAGTGGAGGACTGGATGGCCCCGCCCCTTAGATGAAATCCTCTCCAGTACTCAGGTTGCAAATGTCAGTGTTGATCTGTTGATCTAACTTGGAATTTCTGGTGAGGTTCAGAACGTTAACATTTTTCCCACTATGTCTGGCGCCATTCCTTCAAAACCAGATGATAAGGCTCCTGCAATGCTCCAAATAGTGCGTGCTGCCACCTAGTGGATACCATTTTTGCGGTATTCAGGTATCCTGTACTTAAGTGAAAATTTGATGCAGTCTTTGGGTTCCTTATCTAGACTACTTTGCCCCAAGATGACTTTTTTTCTGAACTACACATGCACAGTTTGACACAAAAGAGTCTCTAACTCAGGTATGGGCCACTCCAGGCCTTGAAGACCCTGTCTTGCATGTCTTAGATGTTTCCCTGCCACAACGCACCTGATTCAAATGAAAGTGTCGTTAACAGAGTTGTGCAGGCCTGGAGTTGCCCATCCCTGCTCTAACTGGACCTTATCTGAGTTAAATCGTTCCTACGTTGGAGCTCTTTTGCAGTGTTTCATCTGCCCTGACAGGCATAATTTCTTTTTGACAAAGACAAAAACCACCTCAAACAACAATACTGTGTAGTTCTCCTATGCTCAAAATAAATAAAGTATTAAGGGAAAACAACACACTGGCGTACACAAGAACACCGCCTAATTAGAAAATGATGGTAAACATGGAAGCTGAGTCATCAATAATGTTGTATAATACTCACGTCTCATGTCTCTGAAGTAAATAGTCTGTCTGTTGGGGTTGAGCAGCTGGATAACAGAGTCATCATTGTTCTTCACCCGACAGCTGATCATGGCTGTATCTCCCTCCACCACCGACACATTGTCCGTCACCAGGTTCTGACTCACCACTGGATGACACAAAAACAAGGAGAAGGACATCAGCACTGGTGATGCATCAAGGTAAGAGTTTCAAGATCCTTCTCAACACAGTTACTCAGAGATTTTCATGGGAAGTGTGTAGGATGCCTGGTGGCAAAGAAAAACAGGACAAACATCCTCAAAATTAAATCACCTTTTTCAAACAAACAATCTCTTTTTATTTATTATTGGGTTGGATTGTGAATCCATACCCTGGCCAGCTATTCTTCATTATGGCACTTCTATTAGATATATAGAATTAGTATCTTCTGGATTTGACTTTGATTTCCAGGGGGCAGCACCAACGGACCAGAAGAAACTGCCTCAGAACACACCTGGATATGCAACCAATGAGAGAAACGAACCACGTGACAGGCAGAGCGACCACCGGATTAGTATCAGCTCCATAGGCAGCAGGAACCAGTTGTCCTTTCTGAAGTAAGAAATTCTGCATAAGAATGCAGAATTGATTTGAGGCTTTTGGATGCTCCTGTGTAAGCCCTCCCCCATCTTACTGCAACTGTGTCGGTTGTTTTTGTACCAGTGAAAAATGGCTGTGAACATCAGCAGCAGACTAATGTTGAAGTGAAAGGCTATGGACATTGGCAAACTGGATTTAACTGGACTGCATTTACTTGGACTCCATTTGTTCATTTATTTTGCACAGAAAGTGTCTTGAGGTTATTTTTGGTGTGCCTTATGCAATATTAGTTCTTCATTTTTGATCCATCTGCCAGGCCTCAGACGGAGATCACGCACGGTGATTCAACATGCAACTCTCATTTATTCTAGGCTAACACATCCCAAGGATGACCTCACACAGCTGATAGTTCATCTGTTTACCTAATACACACAAATTAATTTGTATTTATGATGCAAGAGCAGTGACATACGAGTCCAGCTACTGTCTGTGAGTTTATCTTCGACAACAGCTTATCTGAATACAAACTCCCTGCAGGATGCTCAGTAAACTATGTACTTTTTTGTAAGGACATGATTACAAGCAATGCGTTACGCACAATCATTATGTAAAAAGTAATCTGTGTGTGCATTTTAAGTGCCTGGTAGTCCTCAACAATGCCTACGACAATATGGAATTAAAAAAAAAAAGAAATTCCATATCAGTTTGATAGTAAACCAACCTGAGCTGAACATAGAATAATCATTTTAGTTAGTCAAAAACATAACCACTGGATCACAAGTTCTGTAGACTGTAGGACACAGTTTTCAGCTTAAGGATAAAATTAATGTTTCATGGTTATTTTGAACCCCTGAACGCAGAACCGAAAATCCAAAATTCAACTTTTTTCAATAATTATTTGTGTATATTATTTAATGAGCAGGAAGATCATCAAAAAAGAAATGGTAAACCATGTCAACATGAGTGTCCATGGGAATAAAAAGAAACAAGAAAATTGTTGCTAACTGAACCCTCGAGCTGACAGAAACCATTCCTGGATGCCTTCGCTCCTCAAGAATCACTTACAGCGCTGCATTTCCTTGTTTCAGAATCAGAATCTCTGCCAAGAGAATAAAAAGAAAAGATTCCTTCCAAATTGTGCTACTTTGATTTGAAAAACTACAGTAATAACATCTTAGACCTTGCTTCAGGGTTACATATATTGCTGCAGCTCTCGGTGGTCGTGGTTCATTTTAAAAGATTGTTCCAAAACCACCAGTGGGCAGTTTACCAGAGGTGGATGCTGGTAACGGTGGTCCCCAACACAAAATTCCAACGCAGTAATACACACAAGCCCAGACATGAACAAACACACCAACACAAAATGCTCCAGGCTACATGAACCACGTACAAACACGAAGCAAAGAGCGTAGATGATTAGGGAATCACTTAATAACATCTGAAATGTTTATGCAATTGAGTTATAATAGAGAGAAAAAAACATTAAAGAAAGTAGAGCAATGCAAGATTATGAGCAGAAATAGGCAGTCTTCTCAGCAGCATCTAAACATTTACAAAAGACTCGCTCGGTGCTGACCCCCCCAACAATATCAAACCAAGCGAGTAAAGAGCAAATAAACAAAAGCAAAAACCCAGTTTTGCTTGATCAAACCTACAGTAAGCTTTCGAAATTACTCACAAAGGCAGACTTGCAGGAGAAAATAACCTTTTAAGAATAAATACTTTAACATTTATCTGTCACAGGCTCTGGGGGAGTTCATAGTTTATACTTTTAGTACACCTGCCTCTAATTAATGCAGCCAGTAATTTGTCACCAACATGTCAGGAGAACGACTTGGTCAAATAAAAATCCATTTTCACAACAGAACCTTGAAATATGGTGACGGGTGAAAGCTTCCCTATAAAGAAAGTCAAAAGCATGCAGAAACGTCAGACTGGGGAGGACTTTAAGAACAGCTCGGTCCTGCGCTTGATGCAGCAACGCATCCTCTCCATTACACACATTGATTAGGCAAGCAGAATTTCACAACCTAATTGCACCTGCAACAATGCCAGTCAGACTGAAGACCTCAGCAGTTTCTTTGCCAGATTTGACAAGGACAACAATAAAGCCATGGTCAGAGTGTCGCAACTGGAGGACTACCGGACACTTAAAATGCACACACAGATTACTTGTGCATAAATTCTTGGAAAGCAGCTGGTCCCGATAAAATGGCCTGATGCAGTACAGGCCTTGACAATGCCTACAAACTTAGTCATATATTATCTTAATCTTAATTAAATCTGGCACTTTGGCTTGTACTGTCCCCACATGTTAAAGTCCTACACCCTTGTATCGAAACACAAATACAAGCAATGACATGACTTAATGGCTGGACGTATATCATCTACATCTTTGCTCTTCAAGAGCTACGCTTATTCAGCAAGATAGAGGCTACCAGTGACACCATCTGTACTCCATGTCCCACTCCCACTGGTGTCCCCAGCTCGCACCTTCCACCCTCACCCTCAGAGAGTCCGTTATTCTAATCTCACACATTCCAGTTTCATAAGGAAAAGGCACAGAACTTGACAGAGTGAGTGGTGCACAATTAATAACTTCTAATAACGTCTAAGGCAGGGTTGGGAAAGACCAAGGGAAATAACAGGAAATAACACATCAGCCTTTAGGGTAAGGGCAGACCTCCACTGCATCATAAAGACAGGTGGAGATATTTATGTCATGCAGTTTGGAGTGTTTGCTGCATAAAGAGGTTTTCTTATACTTTGTGTACATGGAAAGTGTCATATAACCAGCACCTTCTGCAGGAACAACAATTCTTCACAAAGATGTTAAGGCACAGTGTTGAGAGTGTTAGCTGTCTTTGAATTAGCTAGAGTTCTCAGAAGGCACTGAAGAAATACAGATCAAGTATAAAAACTGACATGTGTCGGGGTTACGAACAAGGAACGTGTGACTTTCCAAATCTGATGTTTCGACCAACATCTTCCGTTACCATTCCTATACTTTGGTAAAACTGTTATTAATCTTTATCAACTACAAAGCACATTACATCATCTAGATATGACAAGAAGAGAACAATGGATCAGTTTATGTATAAAGGACGCCCAAATAAGCTCTGATCTCAACTGCCTGACCCCATCCCTGAAACGAGGAAGCAGTTTAATGATGCTCTGGGCAGCGGTGGAATTTGGTCCCACAACAGCGTCATCGTCTGGTTAGTCGGGTCTGTCTGTCAGTTATGATTGACAGCAATAATGATTCTCTTATTGTGATGGTGATAACATCAACATTGGTTTCCCAACGGTAACGACTGTTTTTACAACAACATTGTTGAATTGCACAGCTAAAACAATTAAAGAGAACGGCGGTGATGTGGACTGCTTTTGGCCTGTGAAAAAGCCTTGTAGAATGATTAAAAAAGCAGACGAAAAAACTAAAAAATGAATCTGCAGCTCTCCACCATGAATTCTTGAAGCGTTTATTGCTGCCAAAAGGAACACCAACTTAATTTTAAATGATAACATTTATATTTAAAAGAATTTTTTCACCCACTGAATGCGTACATTGTATCCATTAATGATTTGTTGTCGAATGACACGAGCAGGTTTGGCTTTTTCAACCGATGTGCTTCAAGTGTACTTGGAGAAGATGCTCACTGTCATCCAAGTGTTTTCATAATGGAGAAAAGAACTTCATCTATAAACCGCAGAGTGCTATATGGATGCAGTTGTAAAGTTTGAGAAGTTGACATCTACTGTAAGGCATAGTGAGCAAGGCTGAAAAATATATGTGAATATATACGGTATGTGCAATTTATTTTCCATTTTACAATGGAAACCTACTGATTTGTCAAACAAACTTTGACTTGACATGACTTGCAGGCCCTTAATTCCATATGAAATATGTGTTTTAAGTATAAACTGGCACACTTTATATCGGTGTCTGAAATGGTAGACAGAAACATTTACTCATACAACTTTACATGCGGCTTTAATATGTATAATCATGTACGTAGGTGTAATGATGGAAACACGAAGCCATCTTGACAGGCTGTAAAGCTAAGATGCATGCTTGTTTTCCTTCCTCAATGACTTGATGTACTCGATAAAACAATAATGCACAGCGTCCATACATGCCAGACCAGGCAATTTTCAGCCTGCCACTATGCAATCTGAGACCAATACTGAGTACACAATCCTGGTTATTGATGTTAAGTAGATGAGATTGTGAGCCAATTTGGTCTCTGCTGCCCAATACTGCATTTGATTAGTTTAAATGTAATTTAATGAAGGATCATATTGCAGCAGCATCCTGCCTAATAAACATGGCAGCTATTACAAACGCACGGCTCAATGTGAGGCAGCAGCTTCCAGAGCAACTGGATGTTGTCAGATATCCCTTTGAGATCTCGGAAATTCTCATTCTTTTTCAATGAGACCTGCATCTGATGGTTGGGAAAAACAGCCCTTTGTGTTATACATCTCAGTGAATTACAATAGAATGTATGAATAAAAGTCGGACACCTAAGGAACTAGTCCTCCGTTGGAATTGTGAATTGTTAAAGAATCATAAAGACTGTCCTAGCGGTGGGGTGTCTGTGACTGAAACAAGGCATGCATGAAACATCCACTTCTAATTTGCATGCCTAAGTTGTCAAGCACCTCTAAATATCCCTGCCATTTAGAAGACAAGGAGGACGAGGTGGGAAGAGAGAAATTGCATTGTCTGATGCTGACAGATAAGGATAGACAGCTTAACAAACGAGATTCAGATCAGCATCCCTCGGTGGCCCGAACCCAGCCCTAAATAAATGAACCTCAGCGTCTTTGATATTCACGGCTGAACCTCGCTTTTCAAAGATGTGCAGAGGTGGGTGGTAGTGTGGGCATCTGGTTATGATAATATGCTTACATAGAACAAAATGCATTTGAAGGCATCCAGTGAAGGTTACAAGGCACCAGCGGGGCGCTGCGAGGTGTCTGCTAAGTTGTGCTTCAAGTCAGTAGAAGTGGTGGGAAGGACTTCAAATGAGGCTGCCTCTGCATTTGCTTAATTGTTTCCTGTTGTGCAAAATAAACACGTCTGACATGCTGGAGATGATGCGGGATGGTGAAGGAGCTAAGCGCTAATTAATGATCAACAGCTATGCTCTGAGGCTGCTTAGAAACGTCAGTGGGAAAATGTTGCTTCAGTCTGTAAAATAAAGCTTTTTATACAAGTCTTAATGCTTAAACCTAAACCAGAAGCTTTAGGACCTTTTAAAAGTTGATTAGTGAAACCATTTCTATGGCCACTCACTTTCTTTTTTTTCTCTGTGTAAGACACAGCACACGAGGGACGAGTCAGTCAGTGACTTGCAGGTGACTTGAATGTCTCAGCAGTTCATAAGCTGAAACTCCACACAGGCCAGTTGAAAATGAAGATGCCTTTTGGATGGAGATGAAATGTTTTCAATAAGTTTTTCTTTCTTCATTTCTTTTTAGAATGAATGCTGCCATTACATTTTCAGACAAATATTTCCTTGTGACCCCAGAATAAATATGCAGATGAGCTACATGGAGGATGTATGGAAGCCTTCTTAGTGAGAGACAATTCTCCAATTCTTCACCAAGTGAGAGGCGCGATTAACGGACTAATGATACAATTACTTCAAACAAAAGTCACATATTGGAGATTTTAGTGATTTATTTACAGCTTCCCATCCTGCATCGCAGCATGACAATGCTGGAAAAACCATCTTTCATGACATTATGGTAACAGAATATCAGGGATGATGGGTGCCACATCTCATGTAGTCCAAGATGCAGTTATTGTGCTTCCTCTGAATGTGTAAACCTTTCATATAATTTAGCTTTCCCATTAGAAAAGAGCACAAATTGCCTTCACACAAAAATACAAAGGGACTATAAGATGAGGACCAACAGTCCTACAGCAGAACCTGAGCTGATAGCAGAGATGGCGAGAATGATCAAATATGTGAGTCATATGAAAAAAAAATCAATTTCTCTCAACAGCATCAGGAATTAATGATGGAAAAAAATGATTATTCGCCTGAATTGAGGTAAGTTGAGTCTCAGATGAACATGTGACTCAGTGTCATTGTTTATATAACAAAAAGTGGGAAAAATGCTGAAAGCTGTGTGAAAAATGAAGTATCCTCTCAGTACCGCCGCTGGAATTAAGGGAGTAAGCACCAGTCAAATGATGTTAATCCAGTGTACTTGATTAATTGATCATCAGTAAGTGTGACCTCTGTAAAAGCAGTTTTGGCAGTTTGCTGCTCTGGAGCATCCAAGTGTGTGTTAATACTATGCCAAAGGGGAAAGACATCAGTAATGATGGGAGTGAAGCAATTGTTGCTGCCCATCAATCCGAGTGAGGCTACAAGGCCAATTCTAAGCAATTTAGAAGTCCATCATTCTGTATTGAGAAAGATTATTCACTAGTGTAAATCATTCAGGATGGTTTCCAATCTTGCCAGGAGTGGATGTCAGACCAAGTTCACCCCTAGGTCAGACGGTGCAAAGCTCGGGGAAACATCTCAGACTCAACAGGCCTCGGTGAGCATGCTGAATTTAAAGTTCTTGACAGTACATTTCATACAGCTATGGTTTGCTTGGAAGGGCTTTCAAGGAGAGAGTTTCACAAAAACACAAAACTCCACCCTGTTTACCGAAAATAAGAAAATAAGCACATACACACAGAGGGTGGAGGAGGTGATTATTTGTGATTGTTTTAGAGCAACAGGATACGGTGGAGTACTCTACAGTCAAATGAAAGCCTCTCCAACGGCTAAAACTTTCACTGAAACTGGGTCATACACCCGTGAAGACGTCTACCCAACTGTGATGCTGTGGTAGGACCTCAAAGCAACCTGAAACAGCCACAAAAGTTTCTAAACAAATACTTTAGCAGTAGTTCAACTTATAACAAGACAAACTGCACTTCGGCCTCTCAGCTTCAAGTGTACAACTAGCATCACGGCACTCGTCACAGTATTTATCTGATGGACTTAACCAGACGCTAACTGTCAGATGAAGCTGTTGAACATGCACGCTCACGAAGAACGTTGTGGCAGAGACAATGAAGATTATGAACCACTATGTCAGAAGAGGCCTCTACACGAGTCACGACTAGACTGGAATAAACTCGCTGGTGTGAGCTGAGGAGCAGAAGGCTGCAAGTCCGACGATGTCCCAACCCTGCTGCTATCGGACAAGAAGTAATATTTTTATTTTTTTCTTTCCACATCCTGTGCATTTGAGTTTGGTTGGTATCAGGCTGTATTGCTAAAGTTCTTTCTTCGCTCACTGGTTCCCAGTTTATTTCATTGTAGTAGCTGGGATTCAAGCTAATGTGGCTGACTTTGATAGCTCATGCTGTTTACTATTGTTGCTCTGAGTTGGGTGTAGTGACTGTTTCCCAGTGAGCCCCAAGGATTTGCCAGTTCTTCTCTCACCAGCTGGTCAACAAATGCACTTGTGCACTGTTTCTAGGGAGGCTCACACAGCAACAGCATTTCCCACCGTGGTAGGAGACAGGTGCACTTCTCAACCAGAGGGTGGAGCTAAAGAGCACAATCTTGTGTGGTGTTGCTTTAAAGGAGCTGAAGCATCAAGGAATGCAGCATCAATGAACAGAACCAGACAGAGTGGGTCACTTTGTCCATAATAATATGACAGACTGATAATATTTCATCAAATTATTGCTGCAAACTATTTGATTGAGGTGTATTTGATTTTTTCAAACAATGTTCCACCATATGATTTGTTCATCTTAAAGTTGTATTTACCTAATTATGAGATTTAAATCTGCATGTGAAAAACAATAATTGTTTTTCACATAACCATACATTTAATACCCGACAGCCAGAAGCCCAACAGAGAACTTAGGAGGCGCATGCTTCAGTCTCTCAACTGTTTTATTATTCAGCAAAGCTTTGAATCATACGTCTTTCCAATTTCCCATGCAATATGAGATATACTGCCTGAAAACTGGGGATAGGAGAGTAATCAGCATGAATCTTGACCAAGAAGCCCTTCAATATATTGGCAGGAAAAGGCATAAATCACTGCTTTACTGATCTGATATATTCAGTCTTCATGGTCAAAAACCACAGTGGCTGCTGCAAAATATTCCTCTGATTATATGCTAGCAGGTAATAATGGAGGATTATTGTTCACTGGTGATTAAACCCTATATACTAAATAAATTGTATTGTTTCCAATTTCATTTATTACAGCTTTTATTTATGTATGAACCACATGGAAATTAATTTGTAGAGGTGATTGAGATGGAAAGTATCAATTTACATTTAAGGAAACTCAGGGACTGTAGCAGTAGTGCATTTTTAAATCCATTCATAACTTTTTTAACTGCAAAATATTTAATTTTAGATGACAACATCACAGTTTTTGCTGTTAATTCAGTATTAGTGGGACATGGAATATTGAAACAGATTTCCCCCCCAATTTGTGTACCAGCTATTGTCATTTATACATTTATAAAATGTATTAAAAAGGTTAGGTTCTTCATACTTTCTGCACTAACCCACCACAACCCAAGTCTGGCTGGATCAGACAAGTGCTCCACTATAGAAAGTTCCACATGCCTCTATATTACATCATGAGAAGCTTCTGAGAGCCTGTTGCTCTGATTATGACTCCAGGCATGGGGTGAAATGGCTTCAATAGTTCTTATCACTTGATGTAGCTTTAAAAAAAAATGCTAATGCACTGGGATTATGAAGGGTCGGAACAGCCGCTACATGCAGGGTGTTTGTGATTATGAGTTGTAGAACAAGCGTACCTGAAAACCTGTTGTGTTCTCGGTAACCACTCTGTCCTCAGAGCGCTCATAAACACTACAGTTATAGATATAACCAGCAGCGCATGGCATGGCCGGAGCTAATCACATCTGAAGCAGCAGCCTCAGCCACCACAGCCAGGCAGCCAGTTACAGCTGCGCTCACAGCCAGTGGCTGCATGCTGGCAGAGATCTGCCTTGTGAGTAATGGGAAAAATGCATAATGTAAAGTGTCACATCATCAATCCTGTACTGTAGCTATTTCATCTTCTCCCCCGAACCTTTAGAAGGGACTTATTGTAATTGTAGAAGGTAACCAGATGCAGAGAGTACCTAGTTTTATTATAATAAAATGGTACTTTATTAATTGTTCAAGATTGGTTCTACTAGCAGCTTGTTTTGACTTCTTGAGGCATTTTACTGAGCTTTTCTAAAATCAAAAGATAGTTTTTGCAACGCTGGTACGAATGCCGGACTGTTTCAGGGATTCTGCTGGTGATTTTGGTACCTTTTCACATCTTATTATAGTGACCCAGCCCAACAGTAGAGATGTGGGAACAGCTTCCTGAAGGGGAACCCAAAATTCCACACAAGGTGAAGATAAAAAAGATGCAGAAGGAAATTGCAAAGAAAAGAGGCAGGAGTTTTAAGGTTTCTTCTCTGCATCATCATGGGGTTTTGGAGTCCACCTTCTGGACTCCAAAACCTTTTTACAGGTATTTCAGAGAATATGGGCAGAAAGCTGCAGGAGAAAAAGCAGCAAAATAAAACAGGGAGGTTTAACAGTATTTGTTAGCAACAGGGTCTAAAGAGTCTTTTTAATATTTCAGTGAAGGAATCGATGCACACCTTAGAAGTTGAAGGCTTAGCTGTGAGTTTCCAATGAAATTTGCAAAGAAGAGTTTCCACGTGTTGCCTGTAGGCGCTGAATGTGATCAACTCTGCTGTCACCAGTCTAAAAAACATCACAGCAAGCATCCATGGCTGTCTCTGGAGAGTTCAAGCAGAGAAACATCTCTGTCTGCTATACTTCCAGACAAACAACACTTCTGACAGCTGATCTTTAAGTTTATGTAAATTACACAAAAGCGTAATCTCTCTGGGCAATAGTCAAATTATTATTCAATATAACTATTAAAGGGAATAACATTGTCCATCTTGATTCAATACAGTGTTCTGCTGGGAAACCTCAGGTTTTGGCCTTCATGTAGATGATACTTTGGCATGTAGCATCCAGCTAAACAGAACTGCAGCAGCAACTAAGACCGCAAGACACGTGATTGATAAGTTTGTTCTAATACGACTTCAAATTTCTTGGTATACACTTTTCAATGATGGCAAAATTTACTTAGAAAGGGTGTAGAGGTAATTTTTATTTATTTCTGAAAATATTCAAATACATCGTAGAAACCATTTTTAGTGCAATGCCATAAGGCTAGAGCCTAAACTGTGACAAATGCAAAGAGAAAAGGTTAAAATAGTCAAAGTGTATCTTTTAAATTTCATCCAGTGGATGCTAAGTTGCAGCTTCCAGCCACAAACGTGACAAAGTCATCCCAGCGTTCCTCGACTGAGACTGTCAGATGACGTCACTTCGACACTCTGCTGTGCAAAACTCGCCTGGACTGCAATGGAAGGGAGAGATAAAAAAAAAAAGAAAAAGAAAAGAAAGTGCCATGTTCCATTTGCTTCAAGTAGCAGCTGCTTTACATCTGATTCAGGCTGAAATGTATGCATATTAAGTTAGGGCGCACAGATGGACTCCAAGACAGTGACTCTGATTTTTATCTGGAAATCAAACTGGGATGGAGATGTTGAATGGTACAGACACGTTATCTTGGATCCGTTCATTGATTTACAACACCAGATTTTGCTCTGTTAGTAATGCAACTCTTGTACAGCAGATTGAAAGATAAAAAGGTTACAGAAAATATCGAATATTAATCCACGCCTCAGCCTGTCAATGTATCTTTTCTCCCCATTCCCTCCCCCCCTCCCTGTGGTAATATTAGCACTAATAGCAATAGTGTTGCATTTTTTATTAGATCCACTGTAAACATAAATTTATTCATGCTGTGCTGTAATCAGAAACATGATGCAATAGACAGTAATCACATACAGTGCAGTTCATCTATCACATTTGTATATTTAACATTTGTATGCCACACCGCTCTAGGCACAGACTATGATCCCACAACCAATAGAGATATCTTAATTTGCCTTTGACATTTCGGGGACACAAATATTTCTCTGCATGCTCAGTGAACACTGCACAATCCCCTTCTTCTTTTTTCTTGGTGTTGTTCCTGCCGACAAAATAAATATCTGTGAGCTGTTGTGTTTTTTTGGTGAGACACAAAAAGAGCAAATGGGTTTGTGTTTTGCACATGTCTGATTGCAGTAAGTCCTATATGATTGCATGCTTTCAAATGAATGTGAGTGTTATCATCTTTGATTGCGAGTCTCTATGTTGACCACAAGGAGTTTTTACTCTGCAGGGTTTACTTTCATCTCACATCATACATGGCAATAATTTGGAAGAGTTTTCAAGTGGGTTTGGCCATCGTAGCAAAGTGCTATTTCAGATTCCAATCATCGTTCTGCTCCTTTATTCTTCAACTGGAAGTGAAAAGAAAGTTCAGAAACAGGTTAAAAAAAACAAAAAACAACTTGATCAATACAAACTAATTTCATTTTAAAAAAAAGACAATTTCCTGTACATTAACAGATTTATCCTAATTAATGGTGAACCTTTTTAGATGCTGTGTTTAATGCCCAAGTCTGTGCGTCATTAAGAACTCTGTGAAATGAATGTCATCAGTTATTTTCAGGTCTGTTCACTTTATTTTTGTATATTGAGCCACAACTGTTCTCAGAACTGTAATTTCTGTGGCTTTTAATGAAACAAAGCTACACGGAGGGACACGTGCACCACTGTGCACCATAACCAAACTGATAATGATGCATGTGTTG
Organism: Arrhamphus sclerolepis; assembly: GCA_037176975.1. Lineage (NCBI taxonomy): Eukaryota > Metazoa > Chordata > Actinopteri > Beloniformes > Hemiramphidae > Arrhamphus > Arrhamphus sclerolepis. Next base: position 19,679 of record JBAMYA010046798.1, on the reverse strand, counting down.
TAGCAGTGAATTCAATATTGCTTTAAATATAACAGCTTCAGCTAACAAAGTTCCTCAGCTGAAAAGTGTTTTTGTTTTTTTTGTCTTTTTTTTGTAAAATCTCTCCTTTTATTTTCAATTTCTGCAAAAATAGAATTAACACTTTTTTCACACACACGTGTGTGTGTGTGTGTATATACATATATATATATATATATATATATATATACACACACATATCTATGATAACTTTTCTTATGCAGCGCTGCAGTTCACAGAAACTATCGCTCTGACTTGAACATGATAAAATTAAAAGACATATAGTTACATAGTGACATAGACGTATAGTTACGTTTGGAGAGATGCATAAGTCAGGCTTTAATATAGTCCAAGCGGACCCAGTGGCTGACTGGTTGAGTAGGGTGGGAACCCAGTGGCAAATCTACTGATTACAAAACGAGTTGTGTGACCTGAAAACCTGTCGACATGGAAAGTCACGAAATGTGGTGGCACTTCTCACAAAGTTAAAATCTTCTTACAGTGAGGATTTGAAACCAAACAAAAAAACATTTTAAGCTTATGAGCTTGTTTTTCTATATAATGCTATACTTTAGCATAGCGTTAAGCTTGATGCCTGTCATTCCTTTGTGAACGCTGTTGAGGAAAGGCCAAGACCCCTGTTTGGTCTGAGCACATCTAAGGTGAAGTCGCTGTCTGTGGAGATCTGAGTCGGACATTCCAGTTAGTCTGGGCCTTCATTTAGCATGATGCGCTGATGCTTCCTTCTAACATTACAAAACACTTGAGAACATGTGTGAAACAAGTCTAAATTTCAAAAGGATAGGCTGTTGAGGATAAAACAAACTAAGGGAGGTGAAAAGAATGCTTAAAGCAGATGCAAACAGGACAGCATTTCACCTGTGTCCCACATATTCTGTTTGAAGCCACCTGGTTGAGACTTGTATTTTTTTGTTGAATAACAAATAATGGAACAAAGGTGCACGCACATTACCTGTTCTCTTATTGATGTTTTGTGTACCTTTTTCTGTTTTTGAGTTTTACAGAACAGTAAAAGGTTTATAGAGCCCTGGTGGGTGGCGCATTATAAAGCATCGCAAGCGTGACTGTTCAGCATTCTGTCATTAAGTGAAAATAAACAGCTGCAGTTTCTAAAATTCACACTCCTGAGTGGAGTAAATTAATCCTAACAGCAACGGGACCATTAGAGATGTGACTAAATATTTTCCACACTTGCATGGGCGTGAATTTGTGCAGGGTTTGAAGGCTTTGTTGTACAGTGTTGCGACATCTTGGGAATAATGGAGGCTTGTGAAAGTGTTTTATGGTTTTGTAAATCTGTTTTTAAACTCACTTTTGTTTTACTATACCTTTTGTTATTCATTTCTTTATTCTAATTCTGATTATCCACTGTACTGGACAGGTTGGACGGTAGAGGTCTGGTAGAGGTATTTCAAACAACAAATATGCAGTTTTCTGACCTTCAGGTACTGCTGAGAAAATCCCATACTGGCTGACCAGAGACAAAAGTGAAAAAAAAAATGCTTAAAGCATAACTGCTTCCTGTTGTCATCAGCCTGGTGAATAACATACTTTAATAGTTTGTTGTGCTGGCTAAACAGGCTTCAATCTTCAGTATTTACTCATTGTGGAAGGTGAGTTTTGATCCCTGTTTTATTAATGCTGAACTATTGAGTTGGTCCAGCCAGACGGAGCAACCAAGGCTTAGTTAGGAAACCTCTTGGACACCTGGGGAAGCGTTTTGAATATGGCCAACTGGAAAGAGACCCCAAGATGTAAGACATGCTGTAGAAATGACACCTCCTTGCTGCCCTGGGAATGTCTCTGTATCCTGCCAAGGGAACTGAAGAGGTGGCCAAGCAGAGGAGTGGTGTAGACTGGCTTTTACTGTCGAGCTCATGTTGTTTTAAAAGAGGTTAGCTAAGAAGAAGTGGGACACTGAGAGGACTGAAAAGACAAGAGTAGAAGGAGATGTAGCATAAGGTGAAGATAGAGGTGGGCGAGGCCAAACAAAAGGCGTCCGATGATTTGAATACTCGCCGGACAGCAAGGAGGGAAAGAATGAGTTCTACAGGTTGGCAAAGCAGAGAGATAGAGATGGGGTCCAGATGTGCTTTTGTAAACTTGTGCTGATGCTTTTGTTTTGTGAAAGAAAATTCCGTTCATGTTTTCGTTAGTTGATTGAAGGGATGGTGGCCCATGTGTGCAACTTGTCTGATTGTGGACATGTCTAATAAAAGACAGCTGAGAGGAGCTGTGTGCTGTGAGCTGAGGCGTTTCGTTTATCTGTAAAGGTTACGGTGCTATAGCTACATTAACTGGCTCTCACTGCGATGCAGCTGTGAAGCCAGAACCTGCCAACAGATGGGAAAGATGTGCAGCAGGCTAGGGTGATTCATGACAGAGATGGAAATGTACTAACTGGTGACAGAAAGTGATGGGAAGACACAAGGAATATTCGGAAGAGTTGATAAATGAGGAAAATGAGAAGAAGACGTTCCTTGGCATTTCTTGTTACGGACAAATGCATAAATACTTTAGGCCACGTGAAAATACACCAGAGGGCACAGTTAAGGATCTTCCACCAGAGCAGTTTCAGTGCCGGTCCATAAATGCAGAACCAGTCTGTTTTGACAGCCAAAGTACCGGCTCCTGGTTGGCAACTGGTACAACATCAGCACCAACTGTATAGCTGACAACATGAAGCTGCAGTTTCTTGCACATCACAGGCCACCAACGTGTGGCAAGATGCTGACCAAAACAGAACATTTCTGCACAAACATATACACACACACACACACACACATTACATCAGCCCCTCCCCTTAATACACAGGCACACCAAATCAATACATGTTCCTGCATTTGAGGAAGGCTTAAAGAGTGTTTTTCTTTCGCATCAGTGCCCTTACAGACCCTTTTAGCATCTTTTTCTTTATTTTTTCCCAAGAAAAAAGGAAAATGACTGACACTGGCTGAAAGGCAGGCTGCATTTGTCTGACACAACGATGCAGATAACCGTTCTCGCTCATGCTGCATACACACCAGGTGACATAACGAGCCTGTCTTTAGACTGTGGGAGGAAAATAGAGCACTTGGGGGTAAAAACAACGAGAAAGCAAGCAGAAGAAACAGCATGTTCAAATCAAGCTAGCCTACAGGGCTAATCACAGGCTAACTATGCCTACAAACACGACATAAGCGGAGAACGTGGAAAACACATCAGAGATGAGTGGAAAGTAATTTTCATCATACACCAAGAAACTGCAATCATTTCGGTAAAAATAACTTCCATGACTGTCGGTTCAAAGACTTCAAAAACAGAAGCTGAAATGTTTGGGGAAAGTTTATGGTGCAGTCCTTTACAGCTGAAGGAATTATCAGAGAGATGAATGGATCAAGCAGGCGGGTGCTGACATCAGGACTCATTTGTATTCATACTTTGTGTTAGGAAGTCTTTTTTTCTTGCTCCAGTTCCTTCTTCAATTTCTAAATATGTTTCTTCCTCTCTTTACAACTTTTATGAGTGTTCAGTTATGAGTGACAACTCCTACCAGCTTCAATCAAAACAACGAGAAACCCCTTATTACATTCCAAATACATGTCCACAATTTCCTGAAGTTATTTTTCTTTCTTTTTTTTTCAACAACATTTGAAACATCTTCAAATGCAGGTCAACTTTGACTGAAAGGGAGAGATGAAAATGGACATTTGCTTTCTCGTTATTTCTAATATCTCAGTTTGTGAACTTTATGGTGACAAAATACAGGCAATTCTTAAGTATTTATACTTTTTAAAGAGAAACAGATCTAAAAAGCAAGATGATTGGATTTACAGTCTTTTTTTCACTAAGAAGGTAATTTTCAGGCATTTGAGAACACAGAAATTATTATCTATGCATTCTTATATACAGAATAAATATTTATTTTTATCGAGTGCAAACTTGACTATGAGGAAGAAGTAAGAAAGACACATAATTAATGAAACAAAGTGATTAAAAGACCTGAATTTTATATTATTATTTTCGCCCCATTGAAGCAAACATGACATATTGTTATTTCATGTGTATTACACACACATCATGTATGAATTATACCTCCATAATTTGTCACCAAATTAAGTGTTTTCATGATAAAACTTCTGTTTGGGGATTAATAGAGTGTTACTGAATTGATCTGGACCTCTCCAGGTTGTACTCCTGCCCTCTGTCCAATGAGACCCGGGATAGAAAGAAGTGGGTATAGATTTTAAAAAAAATTGGAGGGATGAACTGAACTGGATTTTTTTCAAGTGTCGGTTTTAACATCAGACAGGGACAGCTTCATCGTTACCTACAGGAGCTCACTGATGTCTTGGCCTCACCAGCGTTTGTGACATGACAGTGACAGAAAGCAGATGCATCAATTTTACAGGAACCTTTTCACAATTTAACGTGTAAAACAGGCTTTCCAGCCTCCTCTTCACATCTCTGCCTCGCCTCTCTCTTGCCTTTTATGCCCCTCTTTTCTCGCAGGAGACAGAGGGGAGGTGTTGTACTGAAATCAAATAAAGAAATCGAGAAGTAAACAGAGGAGCCGTGAGGGAGGCAGGGAGGGTAGCGGCTAGGGATGGATTGAATGCGGCTGCTCGACGGTGTCGCTAATGATGAGGAAAATGGAGGGTCATGTGGGAGCTGGATGGAGGGAGAGGGAGTTGGTGTGGAATAGAAAGTCAAGATTGCTTGAGTGGTGGGCGGATGCTCTGTGCATTTGTGTTTCCTCCCTGTGTGTTTGCTGTCTACACGTTCAAGTCGTGTGCGCCGACACGTGTTTATATTACACGGTAGCAGAGCGTGCCTATGCTGATGTGAGTCAAACCCAGTTATCCAGCGAGAGCACGTGTGCCCGTGCAAGTGTGCACTGTGTGTGTGCACGTAGGAGTCGAGGGGGTGGCAGCCAAGTGATTAATGCGTCAGAGAAGCAGCTGTGGTCTGGGCTCGCTCATTTGGAAATATCTTTCAGGGAAGAAAGACAGAGAGAGGGAGAATGGAGGGGAAGAAGAGGAGGAGGAGGAGAGGCTTCCACATCTCCTGCCAGATAAACAAAAGTACGCAGGGAGCCTTTACTGTGGTCAGTGAAGGGAAGAGAATCACAGCGTAGAGGAGGGAGGTGGAGATCACGTCAGCAACCCTCGGTCTTTGAACGTATCATCTTCAAGCATCAGCACCTGATCAGCCAATGAATGTTTCTCCAGGTTCTGACTAAGTTGATAAAGTGCTATGTGGGAATACAGTCATGCAAAATTAGGCAAATACAACCTCAGACAAAGACTGTTTTCATCATGTGATTATTTAATACAGATGAAGAAGAAAATAAACCATGAATACTAAGTACCCCCATGATTCAGTGGCTTTAGTTCCACTTTTAGCAGCAATAACTTGAACTAAAGTATACAAAAGTTTTAGAACACCCCAATTCTTCCAGTTTTATTAACTTTTTATGTTAATTTTTCAAAGGTTCAAGTCCAATGAAAAGCTCAAAATGGTTTAAAAGGTAACAAGTGAACTTCAAGAGGTTAACAAACTGAAAAATATTGTACATTTCAGGATCATACAAAAACAACCTTTTTCAGGGAGCAAAGAAAGGCAAAGTTCCACATATTTCTGGGAACTTCTGCAACACAGTTGGAAGAACTTTCTGAAGAATGTTTGATTTCTGTTGTAGAAAGAATCCCACGAGTGGATTCAGCTGTTACAGCTAACAAAGGAGGATACTTGGATTCAAAAGTTGGTTTATTTTGTAACTTCAGTTGTTCTATTGTACTGTTTTCATTTCAGAGTGAAATGAGACATTAACCTGCATAATTTTCAACAAATGAAAAAAAAAAAGGAAAAAAAATTGGGGTGTTCTACAGCTTTTGACCAGCAGTGTAGTTGTTTCCTACACAACATTATCTGTCTGTTGTGTCTTTTCTTTAAATTACTTCAGTTTATTGACTTTTTCAGATGGTTTGAGGTCTGAACGTAGAGTAGCCTATTTCTAAGACCTTGATTCCGGTATTTCTGATGTAAATGAGTCATTATGCTGTAGCATGATCGAGTTTTGATCAAACTCCTAAAACAATACCCTGTAAAGAGCAGCTCAGTGAATCAAAGGTCCTGGTCCTGTGACTGCAAAACAACGGCTCTTCAATGCTTAATCGTTGTTGAGAGGTTTCTGCTGAAATGCTGTGTTTGGTTTTTAATAAACGTAGCATACAACAGCGTTAGCTTGATCCAGAAATCTTTGTTTGTTCTGATGCATAGTCCTGCTTTCGGGCTCGAGTCATTTTTGATTGCTTTTAACCTGTGAGTAATCGTTCTTACTGTGGAATGCTGAAATCCAGGTTGGCTTACGAAACCTGCTTCTCCAACACTAATGATGATTCCCTTCCCCCTTGGCTTTGTGTTTTGTTTTTTTAATGTAAATCAAACAATTTCCTAACCGAAATTATTGTTGAGCTCTTGGAAACAAACAAAAAGATGGTGTTCATTTCAAACATGGGCGCTCGCCACAAAGAAATTACCTTTTTGTCTTGGAGCTGCAATGTTCACGTTGATAAAATAAGCCTGTTAGAGCCACAATACCGAAGTTAGAGCAATAATATTGAATTTGTCATTTACTTGATCAGATGAAACTCTAAAAGATCATTTAACATAAGTGCCAGTTGTGTTTCACATAACACTGCTGCGTTTGGCTCACAGCCATAGGAAGATGAGAAATGTAGAACTCACACCAACCTCCTTCTTTGCCTCTGGCATTTTATGAAATCTGAAATGAGTTCAAACCTTATTAAAACCATATTTAAACCTGCAGCTTCAGCATCACAGAACTATCCGTGAACATGGACAAAAAAGCAGAGAAAGAAGACGACATGCAGAATCCCACAATGCCAGTGGTGAAGGGTTTGCATGAGCTGAACACTTAACTTCCATCAGTCATTCAGTTGTAATGGTTCACGAGAATAATCTAAAACAACAGCAATAAAATAAGACTGAGAAGAACTATCACACTGATTTGTGTATATCACCAGTTTTTCATGAATTATTGCCCCCAAGGCAGTGACATGGCGGTGCATTTTGTTTGTCTGTTTGGTAGCAGGACGCTTGAAAAATAATTGGCAGATATGTATGAAAATTTAATCAGAAGTAGAGTGCTACACAACTTGGAAGAGTTCACTTCCTTCAGTCAGTGCTGGTCTACTGTTCACAGATGAAACAGATTAACAACATTAGCACTGTTCAACTGCAAATCCAACAGTTTCTCCAAAATTAAAGCAACACAAAGGAACTCTTGCAATTCTTGGTTCTGCAATTTCCTCCACAAGCATGGAGGTTAACACGGCTGTGTGAGCTTTACGTAGCAGGAGATGCACTCTCATCTTATCTTCTATCATTACTCCCATGAGTCCCTTCGTCTCCTCTGTGAGCGACTGTCCATGATGATGTCACAAGGTGCTGGGAGTTTGTCCACAGTGGTGACAGGAAGCAGCGAGCGTGAGACGACGCCTCCACGCTTCCCCTGTTACCATGGTGATACCGTTTAGACTTTCAGCTAAATCTCAACCACCAATGACAAAGAAAGGTTCTTGGAATGCAGTTTCTCAATTATCAGGCACTTTGTTTCACTGGTCGATTGCTGCCGTCAAGCAAAGTACTTTTTTGGTAGTTGTTGTCGCTCATACTTGGGTCTGTATGGATTTATAACACATCCAGAGATAAGAATAGAGTTTAAATACACAAAAAAAATAAAAAATAAAATGAAAAATTAGCTCGCTCATAAATTTGGGTGAACAGAATTTTTCTTTTCTTTTCTATATATATTTTTTTTTTCATGTAATGAAGTGGGCTCATCACACCATTCCAGCTTTCTACTAAACGTCAATTAAAACATACAAGGACGTATCTAATACAAAGGAAAAAGAAAACAAAAAAGTTAAGCACTGGAGGCGAAGCACCTCGATACACACAGCTGCTAATACTCAACTGGTGCCAATATATCAATGCAAAAGAAAAATAAAGCCCTGAGCCCTTGAACTGAACAAGAAGGCCCATAATGTTTATTATCTTTATTCTGACTGAACCGTTTGGGAAGTGCAGACACTTGTGTGGATGTGATGTTGAGTCAGGCAGCTGCAGAACAGCATGAGAAAGCAGAAAGGGGATATCTCATCAGCCCCGACACACGCTGACTGAAGCAGGGTTACTCTTCAGGGGTCATGACAGGTGACACAACTGTTGGCAAAAGAAAAGCGCTAAAAGAATATGCAGTGGTGCAACCTGACACAAATGACACTGTAACGAGTGGAAATTAAATTTTGTAGGAGTGGATATAAAAATGACACTTCTGTCAGTTTAGACCATCTCATTAGGCCAGGACATACATTTAATATTTCATTTAATTTATTTGTGATTTTCTTCAACCTGACATTTCCTGGATCTCACGGCGCATCAGCAGTGGGCTAGCACGTCAGCAGCACTGCTTTGAAGCTCCAGTAACAGCAGGCAGGTGGACTCCTGTCGAGCATGCCATGGACAAAAACTGTTTTCAAGTGCTCTCCATGCCAGTGTGGATTACACTTCAGTGGAAAGCTGGACAACATTAAACTAGGTGGCACGGTGAGTTTTTAAATAGGGTTTAACTGTAAGTGACAACCACCCTGAACCGTGAAAAAAAGAGCTGAAGGCAACAGATCCTTTCCAAAAACCATCACTACATTCAAAATGCAAGCCACGCTTACCGATTCGGATGCAATTCTGACTCAGTAAAGATCAGATTTGGTGGTTCATATTCATAACTACAACCACATCAGTCTTTATACCCCTCATGCATGTGTCATCAACAGCAAAAATATCACATGTTGAAATACAAACAGTTCATATTGCTGTTATTGGTGTTAGGAAACCACATCAGATTCACATAGGAATTAATGGACTTGAGAAGGGAATTGCATGACTTTATAGATCCATATGAAGACGAGGCCTAAAGACCCTACAGGCTGCACACAAACAGTTACATGTATTTTCTAAATATAATTTGAAAGAGTGACAATTTGAGAGGATTGCAGTCAAATTCCCACATTCAGAGAAAAATCATTAATATTCGTACCCAAGTGGTGATGTACTCCTCTGAGTTCAGCTGTTGAGTGTAAGCTGGAAACTGGAGATTATCTATGGAAGTACATTTTATTAAAATAGGGGTAGCTCCAATAAACAGATTTACACGTACAATTCTGATTGCATATGTGCAAACTGTGTTCAGTCAAGAGCAAAACGTTGTTGTGAGGGCCATGGCCGCTTTAATGCACGGGCTTACCTGGGCTGAAGCCCAGGGGCCTCCCAGGTTCAGGGGCCTCCCAGGTTCAGGTTCATGATGAGCTAAAAAGGTCATATCCTTTTGTAAATTGTCAGATTTTCTGTCAATCACTCTAATCACATGTTCCATGGCTGCTGATTGATCCAAATTAGGAGTGACCCATGTGATTTGGATTTTAAAGACATAAGTAGGGCCTTTTCTTCAAAGAAGACCAAACGAAAGCACTTCTAAAAAATCTATATATACATATCTATATATCTATATATACACACATATATATATATATATATGTGTGTATATATATATATATATATATATATACATACATATGACTTGTGCAGGCTTTAAATTGTTGTGGTTTGTGCACTGTTTTAAGAGGAATGCACATTTATACTGCAAACCTTCTATAAATGTTGCTCAGTGTCATCTTTTTGGTACCTGTAATAAGGCCATGTTGCCATCCATGGTGCTGAATGGAGTGTATTTGTGTGTCTATGAAATCATATGTTCACACATTTTGGTTTTATTATCACCATACGTTGCTGTGTGTCTTGTGTTAATACTAATAAGTGGGCTCAGTGACATGTTTATAACAATATTATGGTGTTTTCTGGCTCAAAGAGGGAAAACTCCCTGTTGTATGCCTTGAAAGAAACTAATGCATTATGTGATGTAGATTACCTAGATATTACACTTTAAAAATGAGACTATGAATCGCAAGGATGGGGGGCCTACAAAACCTCTCAGCCCTGGGGCATAACATTAGGTTATGGCGGCCCTGGTGAGGGCACAAACTGCCACGTTGTGAAACCCAAGCCCTTGAGGCTCATGAGCGTTAACTCAGATTGTCCTCCTTGCTTGCAGTTGTTTTCTGCTCACACGCCAGTCAGAATGTTGTCTGGAGGTGAAGCACAGGGAAGTTTTGAACTTTGGAGTCAGAGACGAGGCCCTGGTGTGATTGGTTGCATTGTAATTAGATCACACACACCCTGACCTCTGTAAGCAGCTGTCCAGGAAGGAAGCATCTGCATGTAGCTACTGTTGGAAGACATCAAATAAGTTTGATAAGTCATGATTTTCATTATACAGAAGTCTCACTATATGGACTAGACGGTGCATCGCTAGTGAAACACGTGTTTTTTGTTAACCATTTTATATCATCCATCCATCCATCATCTGCACCCGCTATGTCCCGTGCAGGGTCACGGGGGTCTGCTGGAGCCTATCCCAGCTCACATTGGGCGAAAGGCAGGGGTACACCCTGGACAGGTCGCCAGTCCATTGCAGCATTTTATATCATTATTTGTATTATTTAATATCAATATGACTGGATAAAAAGACATCATAAAAGTATTATATAATAATATAAAATTGTTGTAGCATTGTTCCTCCTCCTCACACAGTTAGAAAGGAAATTGCTCTGATCCAACCTCGACAACCAAATAGGATCTTTTTTGTCTTTTATTCTCAAAGGAATTTAGTTGTAACTGTGTAAGTAGTCACCCTCAATGTTTTTCTTGTGAATATTTATTTGCAGAATCTTTAGTCTAAGATTTGTACCTCTAGTTTTTAGATATGGAAGGTTTTTTTTTTAAAATTGTTCTTAGAAACACCAAGAGGGGGTGAGGGATGGCGTGCCTGTTGGTATCTGTCTTGTGTGAGTGAGAGACAAACCCAAAACATCAGTCTGTCCTGACAACAATGGGAGGTGGCAACACTGCTCAGTGGGCCGTCATCCACCTGTGCCGGGTCACTAAGCAACCTACTGTCATTCTCGCTTCAGTTGGCCTTTTGAACTATTGATTCAGCTCTCAAAAGTAAAGATTGTTCTTTCTCTCCTTTGACACGAAAGTCCCAAATTTCCTATGAATGTAACATATGGAATCAGCAGGTGATCTGAGTTTGAAAAAGCTAAAGACAAACTCGCCTTCACATTGTGGCACATAAATGTTTTTGTGATATGCTGCCCACATGAGGCAAGAAGTGGTATTGCTAAAGGAATTTGCTTTAAAATATATTTTTATTTTTGTTAATGTGGATTTTTGCATAAATTATATTTTAGTTATATTTAATGCTGTTGAGAAAAAAAATGGAATCTGAATATTTTACTGCTTAAAGTAGCCAGACTGTCCAGAATTTCAGTCTTTGAGACCCTTGTACAGCATCAGTTCAGAAACTAATGTATTGTGAATCAACACCCAAAATTTGAGACTCAAAATTTAAAATCTGAGAACCAAAACACAGAATCTGTGACCAAAAAAAAAAAAGAAAAATCTAAATCTGTAACCAAGACTTCAATCATTTTTCGCAGTTACATTTTTCCTGCTAGCAGTTGTAAACCATCTCCGTTTTAATTTGTCTTTTATCAGTTGGACCTTTTCTTTAAGTGGTTGCAATTCTGAAATGAGAAGAGGAGGCGGACATAGCTGAGATCTAACAGCTCATTGGCCAAGTGCATCATCTCTTTCTCCTGTTATTATGTACTTGTATTCAAACCCTGAAATGTCCCCAGCAAAGCCTGTGATTAACACTATTGCAGTCAGGTTCCTGTGAATTTGATGCATTTCTTCTTCTCTGACTGCAGCTGGAGGGACAGTCTGCGGAGGATTGGACTGATGGCAGCCCCCTCTGCTGGTTGGCAAGAGGAATGATACATGGTTTCATGTCAGTCCCCAAAGTTCCTGATAACAACAGAAAAAGTCACTAAATGTGTTGCTAGTTGCTTTAAAAGAAATTTCTAGAGGCTTTTGAATACTCACTAAATATATCGATAAATTCACTAAGTTGGTAAAACTGCATTTTTCGTTTGAAGCTCTGATGTCGACGTGTAACGTGCTGGGTCATTCAGCAGCTGCGAGACCTCAGCTATGTCCCGCCTCCTCTGTGTTGATCGTAGCACTGATTTGACGTGAGATTGATATGAGGCACATTTCAGAACTGCAGCCACAAAAGAAAAAGCACAACTGAGAAAGACAGAGATGATTTTAAAACTGAGCAAGAAAAGAACATTGCAACCAAGAAAGATGGTTGAAGTCTCGATTACAGATTTAGACTTCGTAGTTACAGATTCTGAGTTTTGTTTTTCACAATTTGGATTTTGATTCTTAAATTTTGGATTTTGACACTTGAATTTTGGATTTTGACTCTTAAATTTTGGATTTTGACTCTTGAATTTTGGGTTTTGATTCACAGTTCATTAGGCTCGGACATGACACCATGCTCGTGGTGTGAGGAGGATATTTATGTCAACTTTCAGAGTCACTGGTCTGCAGATGAGAGATCAGCCTGATGTCAAGGGTTGCTGTTACTACCTGTAGACAAAGATACATTTTAAATCTTCCTGCCTACCGACAGATGGGGCTACAGGCCAAGGAGCACAGCTTCTTTTTCTGTGAAACTTATTTATCCCAGCTTCACATCAGCCACATTGCATGTGCATTGCTTCATCTCAGTATTGTGTGTGTGTGTGTGTGTGTGTGTGTGTGTGTGTTTATTCACACTCATGACCGTTATGTAGTGGCACAGCTATCACCTACACAATTTTTTTGCCCTCAGCAGAGACCATAAATACAAAAGGTTTTGTGTCAATATGATTCAACAAGTGAAACTGACATTTAATTCTGCAAACGTACCAACATAATTATATGCAACACTGGGTTTTAGGAATAATAATGCCTGCAGTCTACAACTACACCATCCACCAATCTGTTGGAGTGCTTCAGGCCAAGACACGCTCTCCATGTGTCCACAAGAGTCCTTTGAGTGAATGCGTTGTAGGATGGCTGAATGCTTGTTTTCAAAAGAGGCTGTGTGGGGGGATTTGTTGTTATCCACATCTTTATAATTCATCATTACAATGACACCCAGATGGCATTAACCTCGTGGCAGGAGTGTGCCAAATAATTAGGGGGAGATAACCTCAGGCCCAGTATAGTTTGTAGTTATGCAGTCTCTTGCTCAGTGCATGTGGGGAATATGTTTATGAGCCTTCAGACTGAAATATGTACAGTTGCGAGCAAGCGTTCGGCCCCCCAGCCCATTAGTCCTGTTTAAGAACTCTTCATCTGAGCTCCTATTTCACTAATACTAAGACTCACTAAGACAAGATGATTTATGTTGTTTTGACATAAAAAGGGATTAGAAATAGGGCATACTACCTTTTGCACGTATACCTGCAAACATATGAGATCTTTCCATGTGTACTCAGCATGATGGAGCCTTTTCACAATACATGCACTTTTATCAATTGTTGATATCAAACAATATTGACTCATGTGGCCAGAGAATCAAAGTTTGTTGAGGGCTAAATGCCAGTGCTGTAAACATAACATGCAGGAGAAAGCACAAACAGTGTGAGGTTACTGGCAGCCAGCTGTGAGAAGCAATCGATATTCTCCATAAGTAAGCTTCCTACTCATTTTTCTAAGTCCATTTACTAAAATGAATGTGTCTCTTGAGGATTTATTAGCCTTAGTTTTACTTCTCACATTTGAACCTCCTCTGTCCATTATCTTGCAACAACGTCAAATCAGTTGGAACATGATGAAAAACTCAAATATTAAGATGTAAAATTCCAAAAAATGCTTTAAATTACCTTAATTAGTGCCAGAATAGGTAAAATCTCTCAATATTTTATTTTTCAAATATGATGATAACACAAACTTTCTTTCATTTGTTCTTTTGACGCAGTTTGAGTTGGAGAGCACCAGCTTAATGCTGCGCTCTGATTGGCTTGTCTCTAATACTTGATGTGTGCACAACTTAACTGTCAAGGGCAGTGCAGAGCCATTCATTATGCCATTATGATTTAATTAAGACAAATATTTTAATTATCATAAAGTGACAATGCAATTTGTTCATAAGGAATAGCATGTTATTGTACCTGTCAATCCAGGTGCCATTTTATTTATTTATTTATTTTAGTAGCTAAACCCATGATCCCCTACTATATAATTTTGGTTATTTATTTATTTATTTGAGCTGCATTACATCCATGATAAGGTAGTGGATGCCAGATAATATCCTGACATGTGTACAAATGTCAATTTATCAGGGAATGTCAACGTTTATTACATTAAATTAATCAAACAGCTGCCCTATTCTCCTTAATGATAATATGTGCACACGGTCAAAGTTCGCCCATTAAGATTTTATTTCACTCTCATTACATCAGATCACGTTGCAGTTGCAGGCGCGCTCAGGCTTTGACAGAAGTGCGATTTGTCTGGTTTCACGTTCAGTTATGTTGCTTTAATATAAAGACATATTGATTCATGTGGCCAGAGAATCACAGTTTGTCATCTGAAGGAGTTTTTAATAGTGCATTTATGAAATATTATGTGAAATATTTTGTCAGCATCTTCAACTCAATCTTGTCACAAGATTGTTGGAAATGTTCTTTATATGAAACAAAGAATGAAACTTTTTTTCTTTGGTAGAGAAAACAGAATGTTGGATTTCTTTTTTTTTTTTTTTTAGAATGAAGTTGTTGAGATACACATTTTTTTATGAACTGTATATTTCCTCATTCTTATCAACACTGATGCTTCATTTCCAGACCGTTCATCTCACATCCTTCCACTTCTGTTTCTTCACGTTTGAAGATCTTTTTCAAAGAAAGTAGTAAGAGAAGCGTTCAATAAGCGTCTTCTGAAATGACTGAGTCTATTTAAAAGCGAAGACAGATGGACGGGGCCAGGACAACAGAAGACAAACTAATAGACTCTTGGCTTTTTGTGTCTTTTATGAGATTTGGGATTTGAACAGTTCCCAAGAGAACTCGCTGCACTGGAACTTGATAATCACGCTGCCAATTTAGAGAACATCTTCAGCAGCTTGACAGCACATGAGCTGAAAATATACTCTGTCTTTCATCGGATTTGTATCCCGGCCAGGAAAGCTCTATGGAAAGCAAATCTAGAACACATACAAAACGAAGGAGAGAAAGCGAAAATGCCAAAAACCTCACAACATCTGCACTGCAAACACACACAAGCAGGAGAAAACTGCATTTGAGTCCCTACAAAAACTGATGGATGACAGCTGGGAAAGGTTAAATAAACCGAGGAAACTTCTGCCATCGTTTCTGTTCTGGCTGTGCTTGGTTTTTGTTTCAGGATGGTCATCTAACTGTATCAGCAGCGTGACTCTGTCTCGTTGTCAAACTGAAACTGTTCCTCATCTATTTGCAGATGTTCTTTTAAGTTGTTCCACATTATTTGCACACCTTTATCATTTTTGAGGTTTTCTTTTCCCTTGTTGAAGCACAAAATTTTAAATGTTTTTCTTCAATGATTTTTGCATTCTCTGCTGTTTGACAGATTTCCAACAATTCTAGCACTTTCCATCATGTGTTGATGATGGTGAGCTATGACAAAAAATTAAAGTTAATTAAAAACATGTGGGAGAAGCTTTCCAAAGCCACCATAATGCCCAGATCAGGGGCTGAAAAGCAGTTATTGAAGATGTGGAGATGGAGTAAAAAGGAGAGCAAGGAGGACATTTAAACCTGAATTTTCAAAGGCAACGTGAGATTCCTGGCACATAAAATGAGTAAGGAGCTATTGGACTGAAAGCCTCTGTGCCCAGCTTACATGCAGGCAGAGACTGTAAAAAGAGCAGCAACTGAAACAGAGGATGGAGTGACGGTTTAACAGTGAAGGAGTGTCTCTGCACCCCAGATATTTGAAGAAAATAGGGATAGAAACTCAGCCACCTCTGTTACCTGGTACTATCATCAGCTCAGTTGTTGCTAGGCAACAAACACAAAATCTAAATATATTTTTTTTACAATCTGAGCACCAACCAACTCTGTTCTCGCTGCTGTAAATTCCAACTTTCTTTCTTTTTCCTTCATCTCATCTACTTATTTTTTAACATATGCTGCACATGCAATTTTTCTTTGTGGATTATTCAAGAATTGTTTAATTCAATTCACATCAACTCAAAATGAAAATATATATTAAGAAATACGTATTTGTTACATTTACACTCACATAAACTTCTATTTACGTATCAGCAACAAACAAAACCAAAATAAGTAAATAAATAACTAAAGCTAAATAAATCCCCTGTGAAAGGGTCAGGCCTTGGAGGCGTGGCTTCAGGGGCGGGTCTGAAGGAAGACGCTGGTCGTTTTTGTGAATTTCAAAACTCGATGACTCTTGTGGGTTTTTCCAGCGTCTCCAAGCCAGCCCTCAGCTCCAAGTAATTGACACTGCCAGTGTGAATGTGCACCCTTTACACAAACATGAGCTGGGAGTTGAACACCTCTGCTCCCAGTAAAATTTAATTGTAAACATAACTTTTTACGGCTTGCGCTTCCCTTACACTTTATTAATTGTGTTAACTTGCTTCAGGCTGTCATATTAAAGAGATTCTTAGGAGAGAAGTGCAGAATGTTGCACTTCAACTTTGCTAAAAATAAATACATAAATTAAAAAAAGAAGTTTCAACTTTACCAGTTTTACCAAAAATGCTCAAAATATCAATGAAAATACAAAATTATAATTAATCCATCTATTTTACGACTGGAGAGTTAAACCTCATTCAGCTTCTAACAGAATTTATCAGAACGAGGAGAAAAAGAAAAAAACAATCCTGTGAATGTGATGAGCGAGTAACATCCTCATCTCACTGTGTGGCGCTAAGCAGCTCCTGTATTGACAAATGTAGATTGCAATGCATTAGAGTGTAGGGAACATTGACATTTCAATAGCAAAGACACATCCTCGTGGCTGGGATATTTCTTGGTGCAGTGAGAGATGACCTTGCTGAATACATATTCTGAGGAAACGCTGATAAAGCTTCAGTAGCTTGGGAAATTGGACCTGTGTTATAAAAGAAAAGCATACAGGATGACAAGCAAACGCTGTGCGCGTGTGATTGATTCAGTCATTAATCTGAGGTGTTCCGTGTGTGTGTCTGCAAGCACATAAATGCATGCGTTTGTGTGTTTAGAGAGCCTGTCTGTGCATACATGGATAAGGCTCCTTGTGTTTAACTGCTGCGTCCCCCGACCCGCCTCCACCGTCTCACGCCCCCCATCCTATTGATCGGCATGCAGAGCAAACAGACAAGCTATCCTGGCAGACAGAAAGACGCTTCCACTGTATCCGTAGGTCAAGTGAGCTCGCAATTTCACCTTTGACAACATTAATTATTTTACTCATGTTCTAAAACTTCATCTTCCATGAATGGATGATTCTGTGGAAAAACCTGCACAGCTTTCTAGGACTGTATAGCTTTAGAATATGTTGCATTTTTGTTGTTTAATTAATGTTCACTGTTTGCTGGCTGTGCCACATCATAGCAGGCTACATGAATCATCCTACAGCATGTGGGATCCGTTTTGTTTTGGAGGCTCTGTTGCTTGAGGAGTTCCTGTTTTATTCATCTATTTATGACAGGGGCTTTTCAACATCTCTGGTGATGAGTAACAGTGACAATGGGAATGTTGTTTACATCTGGGAGCGGTGCGTCATGCTAGCACAGCGGTGCGTCATGCTAGCACAGCGGTGCGTCTAGGACATCGAGGAAGTAGAGCAGCAGTAAAACACTGGCAAGCTTGGAGTACTGATGAAGACAGAGCGGGGCACTGCATCAAGACTCCCAGCATCCCTCTGCCCAGCTTTCTCATGTGTAGACAGAGATTGCAATCAGAGCAGCATGACTAAAAGAAGAGGGCTAAAAGCTGCTGAGAAGGTGTAATCCTGGACTTGTTCCTATGAAGGAGCTTCTCTGCATCCCAGATACTGAACTGCTGGCTTTGAGTTTCTGTTCCTATTATCTACCCAGAGAGTTCTCCTGTTTTAAATGCAGATACTGCATGTGACATCATCAGCTCAGCCGCTGCTGCAACCCTGACATCCAATCACAGTAGAGCATTGGTCCTAACTGGGTCCAGTCAAGTAACGATTAACAAAAAAGGAATGGGCTATGTATGAGCTACGGGTAAAATAGTCACCACATCACAGCCATGGGGGTTTTTATGAAGTGGATATAGCCACTTTGATAACACCCATTGGGTTAAGTGTCACTTGTTTTTAAATCTATGAAATGTTAAAAGTGTCTTTAAGGGGTTTTGGTAATGACACCATAATGACTAGTGGCGAAAAATATGCAGATGTTTGTTGAAGACATATTATTGGAGCCAGCGTTTAGCAGGTACCACTATTGGCAGTTTACTTGGAAGTCTGTGTGCAGAACCATGTGGACTCCAGATACCCAGACTGTCCTTCAAAATAACAATAAATACACAAGTAAAACCATACAGACAATGCAGATAAACTGAAGTATAGATATTTAAAGATTTGTCTCCTTGCCTCCTTGTCTTCCTGCATTCATTTTTGCATTTTAGATTTGAAACACATCTGATGAAAAGTCCAATTTGACTAATTTTAATCAAAAAAGTTTAATCAAAAAGTATAGATGAAAGAGCCTCTCAGCAATTAAAATGGTTAAACAATCTACAGTCAACAGAGCAACGTTCCTTGAGGAAGGAATGGAAGGGATTTCCTTATTTCAACAGCACACAATCGACTGAATCAGTGGGAATTTGAATGGATACAGGGAAAGGCCGCAAGATTAATCTATCTAAATCTAATCTAAATTTGTGATCTGTACATTTTCATTGTAAACTTGAAAAAAAAAGAAATTGTGTGTATTTACTTTGCAGTGACGATGATGGATCATTAACAGCTTACACATTTATTTAAGCCAAAACAAGTCATCTGGAACAGCTATTAATGTAAAGTCTTTCAAGTTGGTTTCATATTTGTATATATATTTATGTGTGTGTGTGGGGGTGTGTATGAATATGTGTATATATGTGTGTGTGTGTGTGTGTGAAACCTTTAAATACATGTGCTCGTACCATAACGTTTTTTTTTTTTACTTTTTCTGCCCCTTTGAAGTACTGCAATCGCTGGCAAATAGTTCAAAAGGGTAAGTGAGCCAGTTTTGGCAGCTTACACCCTCATTTGGCACGCCCACTGTTTCAGTCCGTGCAATGGAGAGCAACAGAAACATAAATCTGAGATGAACCTGAACACTGATAAGAGAGCTTATTAGAGTGTCCCAATTACAACATGTCAAATATGGCTGTAATTGTGTTTTTTTTTCTTTCTTTAAAGATAACATCTACAGGATGAAACAACATTTTCACTTGTGATGAAGATGAAGGAAAACTTATTTGGATTTCACATTAGAGCAGAAACGATTGGAGGTCATTAGATGTGCACGGGGGGGGGGGGGGGGGGGGGTCTTCCCCTTTTTTCCCCTCCCCCCAACCCAACAAAAATTTTTGCCCAAAAAAAGGCCTTTCAAAAAC
>JBAMYA010046797.1:0-10803 GCA_037176975.1 Arrhamphus sclerolepis | reverse complement strand
GGATCAAAGAGGAGAAACACAAGGGTTAAGACTCAAGCAACTGACAGTTTATTAAAAGTTTGACAGAATATATATTCAGGAGACCATCAAGGTAGGAACACGCACCCAACAGCAAGTGAGATCTGCTGAAAAATTGAAAAAAGGCGTAGATGTACTTTAGAGTTCTGCAGCAGAGTCACCTGGGAGGAGTTTTCACACCTGATAGGATGTGGGGTGTAGAACTCTGATGTGGGGGGTAGTTTCTGTTGGCTTGGTTGTTTCATTCCGCTACTTCTGCAGCTCTCTAAGTCAAGGACAGCACTCCCCTGCTCTGCGGGCTGATTACAGCTATCTCTTGTGTGTCCGGCCCTGTATGAGTGTAGCTGCTCACCCCCAGATGACCCTGTGTGTTCCCTGCAAGTAAACCTGTTAATAGTATAAAACACAGTCAACATGTGTGGAAATATATATCACATTCTCACTGTGTGAAAACTTTTATTTTATGATAGAGGTTTTTTTTTTTCTTTTTTTACTGCAAATTCCATGGAACTAGCAGGACATTTGATAGCACAGCTGGTTGAGAAAGTATAAAATGACGTGCCCTTGAACAGTGACCACGGTAATGATATGTGCCAGGATAAAACAGAGTTTTATACCCCCGTTTTTAGGTAGAAGGAAACCCAATAGGTAAAAGTAATCTGTATGTGTCAAGGTTCTGCACTGAAGCTACCAGGCAGAGAAGAACCGCGGGATGGCCGCCCTGCACCAGCCACGGTCAATCACGACCTTTTTAGTGAAAGAGAGCGATCTCAGCACGGTGCTGGGATCGCAACTCATGGTGCGAGAGGTTTAGGACCATCCCAGAATCATCTGATCTGCTCAGCTAAAGAAATGTACAAAATCTATTTTCATTGCAGCACTTGGTGCTGGCTGACACAGGAATGGTATAAAGAATCTGGTCAACTTTCAAAATAAAATACCAGAAGTGAGCTCTAACTGGTACATTCACTTTACGTTAACCCTTGAGGCCGTGGAAAAACAATTACGACAGTTTCTGAAGAGATTTGAATCACGTGCGAGAGTACTTTTTCATCTCATTCTTTTTACATATAATTCGAGAAAGGACATGATCTGGTGAGAAATACGTCTTTAAAAGAGCAGATTGCCGCATGATTCTCATGTGATCTCAAAACCTTTGGGTAAACTCATAATCTCACAAATCCAGCCATGCAGCCAATGCTCGGATACACTCCCGATGGGACCTGAGGTCGTGCGGAGGACGGCGCAAAACCACAGCAAAGCTGGGGCATGGTTCTTCCCCTCCAGGTGTTACCCGCGCTTGTTTTCTCTTCTCTTTTATCAAGCTGATGTCAGCTTACCTCAAATTTTGCCCTTACTCATTTTAAACATTATCAGGGGTATATACAGGACAGAAAAAAATGACATATCGTTTTTCACTGCAGGTAAAGGGCACATAATTATTCTTTCTCTCTCAAATTCACTATCTAATTTTGGCAGGCTGGTGATTTAGTTTTACTCTATGCAAAGTATCCACAACTTCTATTTAATACAGGACAAGCACAGCCCTCTTGATCTCCAACTTGACAAGTGCAGAGCATGTTTTTTATTATATATTTAGGTTTCCAAAGGAAACTAGCATTAGCTCTTACAATTGAATTATAATTATAAGCTGGCTCCAACAACTAAATTTAGGCTCCAATTCTGTGACATGGCATCAGTCCCCAACCCTCTCCCACTGATATTCATGCCACATTAACTGTTGAACAGCTGTTTCACCATTACAAGTAGCAAATGTGTAGCAATTATGTAAGAAAAAAAAAATCACCCCGTTTGAGTTATTGAATGATGTTGGTTGTTTTTTCTTGTACCAACAAATTGTTTAAAATGGCATGCTTTCCTCTTTGTCAGGATTCTACAAGAGAAAAGGGCATACTTGTACAATAATTTATATCATATTACTGGTATATTAATCTAATTTTTTTTTGTCATATCACATCTTTTTAACTTAATCTTGCAAGTTTTTGTCATAAAATCCAAAATTTTTATTAAATTAAATCAAATTTGTAAAACTGTGGCTTTACGTCCTATGATCATGACATTTTGTCATAAAATCACAAATTTGCAACTTTTTAACTGAATATTAGTGTTGCTACTTTTTGACATAAAATTACATTTGTTTGTTGTTAAATTGTAAATTTCACAATATTGCAAATTTGCGGCTAGAAGCAGATTTTTGTCATAAAATCTCACAAAATCATAAATTTTTGACATCAAATCACAACCTGTTGTCATAAAAAGATTAATTTCACAGTTTGTTTGTTTTTTGTCAAAAATTCAAATATTCTTGTCATGAAGTAACAACATTTGTAATGTGGGAGTCAACTAAATTTACAGGAGAGGAGAAATTATATAATATATTATGTTGGGCAGATCATTAACACAATTTCCTGCCTAAGCCAACCAAAGACTGAAGTTTTACCGAACAAGCAAATGAAAATAGAATTGCCATAAAAATTATCATAAAACACAAAGATGCATCCATTTCCTCCAGCTGCAAACTTAAAATTGTTACCTTTTTTTGTTTTGTTTTTGCTTGAACTATATTAATCAAATTGAATTAATTAAAAAAAAGATTTGCTATTGTTCCACTCCACTGTCACAGCCACCAAATATGAACTTTTTGTGTGACTCAGTACTTCCTCAATTAAGTCAAGTAATCTGTGTATTCACCACAACAAGGAAAGCTCTGCTTCTGCCTGTCTGCCAAGTTAAAGCTGTCAAAGTCAACAAGATGTTCTTTTGGCACAGTTTCCGTGTTCCCACAAGTGGTTTCAGAACAACATACTTCGCATCATTCTGTTCAGATTACATTCCTGTTCAGTTTGAGTTTATGTTCAACATAAAGATAGAAGCTAAAACTGTAGGTTTTGGAGAATGGAATTTAAATGCAACAGTAGCCAAAAATAAAATAGTAAAATACAAAAAATGTTTAATGCATCCTTAAGCTTTCACTACACTGTGATGCTAGAAACAACTGATTCATGAGGTGTTTGCTGCAGCTGCATTGACTTTCAGTCTCAGAGGCAGCAAACATGCACCAAAGACCTTTGTCAAACTCTTCAAGCATTCAGCTGTTGCAGACAGGTCTAGAAATAATAGTCTCTGGACATTTGCTTGTGGGAGCTTTTCAGAGCTCAATGAGCAGCGGGAACATCCATCCATACCTGCTGCATCCTGCTCAGGGCCACTGAGGGGCGGAGCTTATACCAGCTGTCATTGGGTGAGAGGTGGTCCAATTTCTAATAGCAGTCAATCACAGGGCAGAAGGAGCACATGGGTGCATGAAAAAGGAGACAACCCTTTGGTTTTACTGATTTGGTATGACGGGTATGCTTCAATAAATGGGAACTTCTAAAAAGTCTCCCCTAAAACAAGTAATGTATACAAAAAAGAAGCATGGGTATTAGAGCAGGGAAACAACATTCAGCTAAATTCATGATGGCCAAAAGTTATCAATGTTTTATTAGACAGAAAAATGCTTCCTTTGTCTGGAGCATGCAGAAAAGATGAAAACAACACAGTTGGTAGCATCCCTGGAATCATCTGCAATTATGTAACAGAGTTTGGTGTGCAGACCTGAATTTTAAACTTTGAGCAACTGCAGTCCAAGCCAACCACCTCATTGTTCATTATTGATTTATTTGCCATAGTAGCCTCAAGCCAACCACTTCCTCCTCTTTCCCCTTCAAAAATATGCTGCTCACAGAACGAGCCAACTTTTTTCAAAGGCGATCATTTGAAAGACCATATTTCCCGCGGGCTTTCTGGAGATTTTCCATGAGCTGATTGAGGCTGCCTTGTATGAGCACAGCAAAGGTTGCAGACAGCTGACATGTAGTACACAGGCCACTTTGATTGATTTTGAGGCCTTTTACAGTGGGTAAAAACTTGATTATCATAAAAAAAATCAAAAAATCAAATTCAACATCCTTTTCACTGCACTGCAGTGATATTGATTTGATTCTTGAGGGGAAAATTTCTCAGTTTTCCCATGCTCGTTCACTCGATCCTCTCCCCACCTCCCTTGTCAAAGCCTGTTTGCCGACCATTTCTCCCATGATCACCAACATAATTAATTTGTTCCTCGTCTCCAGTACTCTACCCCCCAATTTCAAACTGGCTGCCATCACATCCATCCTAAAAAAAAACCAGTACTGACCCAGCTGTCCTCAACCATTACCGGCCCATCCCATTACCTCCCCCTCATACCCAAAACACTGGAAAGGGTGGTTGCCACACAATTACAGTCCCACCTTGACACAAACAACTCGCAAACACTTCCAATCTGGCTTCTGTCCAAAACATATTACTGAAACAGCCCGGGTCAAAATCACCAATGACCTCCCCCGTGCAGCTGACTCTGGACTACTTACCAGTCTCATCCTCCTCGATCTCAGCGCAGCATTCAATACCATCTCCCACCCTCTGCTCCTGGATCAGCTGGCTGGCGCTGGGATCTCTGGTGCTGCAGTCTCCTTGTTCATACCTCCACTTAGTTGCATGAATTGTTGGTGGTCACCATTGACCACCAACAATTCGTGCAACTAAGGAACTACAAGCATGGGTGTTTGGGTGTTTCACTGGGTGTCCCCCAGGGGTCAGTCATGGGTCCCCTTCTTTTCACCATTTACCTACTCCCCCTGGGCACACTCCTCCATTACCATGGGTATCATTTTCACTTCTATGCCAATGACACACAGGTCTACATCTCCCACCTCTCTCATCATCTGCCTTGATGACATCTGGAGCTGGATGAGCAGGAACTTCCTAAAGTTAAATAAAACCAAGGCCCCGCTCATCGGCTCCAAATCCATCATCATCAAACTACAGCACACCCCAGTTCCATCTATCATTGTTGACAGACTCCCTGTACCCTTCTCCCCCAAAGTCAAGAGCCTCGGCATTATTCTGGACAGCACCCCATATTCAAAATATCATCTCAACTGCATTATTTCACCCTGTAATATCTCCAGACTCTGCCCATCATGGACCCAATCCAGCACTGAAATCCTGGTTCACTCATTTGTTACATCCCACATCGACTACTTGCAATGCCCTTCTCACCGAACTTCCCTCCAAACTCATCAACAGACTGCAAATCATTCAGAACCTGGACCACATCACCCCCTGTTCTCATCCAACTTCACTGGCTCCCTGTACGACTACAAAAATCTTCTCCTCACCCATGAATGAATACACTCCCTCCCGCACCCTCTGCTCAACCTTGTCTGGACTGCTAACCATCCCTACGTCGCACCTCAATATAATGGGTGCCCGAACCCTCAGCTGCTCAGCACCCAGGCTCTGGAACTCGCTCCCCTCACACCTGAGACAATCAGACTCTGTCACATCATTCAAGTCTCAACTCAAACTCACCTGTTCAAACTGGCATACTTTTCATAACTGGACAGTGTGCACTACACTTGTTTTTATGTTGATATTTTATTTTAACGTTGCCTCTATCTTTCAGGCTTTTATCTCTTGTAAGGTGACCTTGGGTGATTTGAAAGGTGCCTCCAAATAAAATGTATTATCATTATTATTATAGCTAATGTTGTTTAGCTGAGTCGTGTACGGGATTTTATTGATTGTGGTTTCTCTTTTTCTTTTCTCTTCTGACAAAACCCTCTTCACTTTCTTCACTGCCTCTGCTGTGACTTTCATTGTGATCATGTCTGTTAGATAGCTTCAACTAATAGTTAACATCCAGCTAGCTCCACATAGTAAACGCTGTGACTATGGTTGCCATATCAGATTACTATAAGCGTGTTTGAGTTGCTTCTTTTTCTGTAAATTTGCTTACAAATATTGATAGTTTGCTTGTTTTATTTAGTTGTGGACATATTTCACATTTCCACAATCGAAGTTTGAAACACATCAATGATAAAAAACAAGAAAAATGTGGAGAAGCGGCTTGTCTGATTGTGGGTTTCTCTCCACAAATGTGGCAACGCTGGCAACGTGACCCAGAGACAGACTAGGCATAATTTTATGTATTTCTAATCTATTTTAACGCCAGGCTGTGGCGTAAGTGCAGTCTGTCTTGTTATAAGTCAAACAACCACTAAAATAGTTTTAGAAACTTTTTGAGGGTCATTTCATCATCACCCTTTGACATGGGTGTCAGTGAGGACTTGCTCTGTTTTGTAGCCAGCACCTAGTGGTGAGTCAAGAAACTACAACAATATGTACTTCCTGGATGACAATTGTCCACAAAGTGTGATGGCTGCCACTTGGGTGGGACTTAAGATCTTGGCAACCAGGAAGGCTGATCTGTAAGACATGATACAAAGGCACTTGTGTAACTCTACAGTCTGTGGAGGAGCACGCAGCATGGCGTTTTTCATGGTATTGATCTGTAATTTCACCATATAGATATGCCTCAGCTACTTAATGTTAAGTCCCAATTTTTTCTTCCTTCATGTATTTGTTTGAGATCAGTTGGCTTTCAAAATGTTGTCTCACCCAGATTTTTCTCCTAATACTCATGTACTCTTGGTGCTCATATGTACCCACACAATTCCCGAGCATAAAAGTTTAACAGTGATAACACATGAAAATAAATAGAGACTGTTAACAAGGTATCAAAAGCAACAACATGGACATCCATGGTCTTACTTGTGTCAAATCTTTGGATCAATTTGTGTTATGGGCGATTTATACCTTTATCAAACCTACAACATATGTCTGCCACAGCTGGAAGATCTACACTGTAAACTCCACCGTGGCATGACGTGTATAAATACATATAATTTGGCAAATATAATCTTGCATCAAGCTGACATTGACTGATACAGATGTTACTAGTCACGCTGAAGCATTGTATTTCTGTGTGTGGATCTCCTACTCTTCATCATTTTAAAGCCAAATAGGAAGATAGATTGCTCCAGTGTCAGTAAAAGTTACTGTTACTCAACAGTTGCTTCCTCAGCACAAGACCCAACCACCCTCCCCTCTCGACCAGGAGAGGAGTCCCTCAGTGTGACCCCAGCAAAAGTGATGACGACCCTCCAGAGGATTAATCCCTGCAAAGCTGCTGGTCCTGACAACAAATCCAGGTGGGAGTTGAGGGACTGCACACATGAGCTCACCGAGGTGCTGACAGACATCATCTTTAACACCTCTCCAACAGGCAGCAGTCCCAACCTGCCTGAAGACTGCCACGATCATCCTCATCCCCAAAATGTCCACAGTGACAAGCCTGAGTGATTATCGGCAGGTAGACCTCACCCCAACAGTCATGAAGTGCTTCAGGAGACTGGTCATGGCTCACATCAAGGAGTGCATCAACGTTACTGTGGACCTGCACCAATATGCACACAGGAAGAACCGATCAACAGACAACGCCATATCTTCTGTGGTTCACACACAGGTAGGCAGGTATGTGTGCTTTGTGGGTA
Source organism: Arrhamphus sclerolepis (assembly GCA_037176975.1). NCBI lineage: Eukaryota > Metazoa > Chordata > Actinopteri > Beloniformes > Hemiramphidae > Arrhamphus > Arrhamphus sclerolepis. The sequence continues at coordinate 3,343 of JBAMYA010046797.1, read as the reverse complement.
TCAATGTGAGGGTGTGTGTTAAAATGACCAGATGTTTGTTTTAAACCTCAAATGAGTATGTGAGTTTTTATGTGTTAGTGTTGATTTTATTATACAAAGCACTTTGCACTACCTCTGTATGAAAAGTGCTATATGAATAAACTTTGATTTGATTTGATTTGACACAGCTGTGGTTGGACGCATCGTGAACAATGATGAATCTGACTGCAGGCAGGAGGTGGAACACCTGGAGGGTTGGTGCAGAGAAACAACTTCCGCATCCGTGAAGAAGACCAAGGAGATGATCGTGGACTTCAGAAGAGGCAAACACCTCCCCACAACCCTCCACACCCGGTCTCCAGCGATAGGTGCCTACACATCACTGACAACCTCACCCGGAGCAGCAACACTTCCTGCCTGATTAGGAAGACACACCAGCACCTCTACTTCCCCAGGACATTGAGGCGCGCTGGACTTGGGAGCTCAGACTTGATATCATTCTCCAGATGTGCGGTGGAGAGCGTCCTCTGCTCCTGCATCACTGATCTGCACACCAAACTGATACCTGCTGCATCCTGCTCAGGGCCACTGAAGGACTGAGCTTATACCAGCTGTCATTGGGCGAGAGGTGGTCCAGTTTCTAATAGCAGACAATCACAGGGCAGAAGGAACACACGAGTGCATGAAAACGAGACAACCCTTTGGTTTTACTGATTTGGTATGACGGGTATGCTTCAGTAAATGGGGTGCTCTAAAAAGTCTCCCCTAAAACAAGTAATGTATACAAAAAAGAAGCATGGGTATTAGAGCAGGGAAACAACATTCAGCTAAATTCATGATGGCCAAAAGTTATCAATGTTTTATTAGACAGAAAAATGCTTCCTTTGTCTGGAGCATGCAGAAAAGATGAAAACAACACAGTTGGTAGCATCCCTGGAATCATCTGCAATTATGTAACAGAGTTTGGTGTGCAGACCTGAATTTTAAACTTTGAGCAACTGCAGTCCAAGCCAACCACCTCATTGTTCATTATTGATTTATTTGCCATAGTAGCCTCAAGCCAACCACTTCCTCCTCTTTCCCCTTCAAAAATATGCTGCTCACAGAACGAGCCAACTTTTTTCAAAGGCGATCATTTGAAAGACCATATTTCCCGCGGGCTTTCTGGAGATTTTCCATGGGCTGATTGAGGCTGCCTTGTATGAGCACAGCAAAGGTTGCAGACAGCTGGCATGTATTACACAGGCCACTTTGATTGATTTTGATGGGCGGGTGGGAATCAAACTGGCGAGCTGACTTTTAGGCCTTTTACAGTGAGTAAAAACTTGATTATCATAAAAACGTCCATTTTACTGCACTGCAGTGATATTGATTTTATTCTTGAGGGGAAAATTGTTCAGTTTTCCCACACTCGTTTACTATCCTTACTTTTTTCTTTTTCAGATTAAAAGACGTGGGCTAGGTTGAGTCGAGAAAGTATTTGGTTACATTTAGGCATCGAAACCTACTGGCGTATGAGCATGAAGGACCCCACTCACCCTGCACACACACTGTTTGTCCCCCTGCCTTCAGGCAGGAGGCTGCAGAGCATGAAGAGCAGGACCACCAGACTGAGGAACAGCTTCTGCCCGGAAGCTGTGAGACTGTTGAACTCTGGAGGACCCCAGTAGTCCCTGCTGCCCCCCCTCCCACCACCACCAGATATATCTTGCACAGCTCTGAACATTGCATAATTGTCACTTTAAACTTCTACTTGCACATTACCTCAGTGGTACAGGACTGCTGAATATTTTTGTGTCACTTCATTGCAGTTAATTTCCACTTGTTATAGTTTTATACTTGTTGCATATTTTGCGTATTTTATCTTGCTTATTTTGAACATACCCTTAGTTAGCTATTTCTTTTTTATTCTATTTATTATTGGGCTTGCACCGGGTCCAGAACAACTAATTTTGTTCCATTCCATGTTTTTAACGTGTTGAAATGACAATAAAGAAATCCTTGAATCCTTTTATTAGGTACACCTCACATCAGATATGTTATATTTGCTCCTTTATGTTTGCGTTCCATTAAGGAAATAAAGATGTAGCAGTTTAACTCAAGCTTTACCTTATTACACCAGAGTCACACCATTTTTGGTGTAATCCTGGTGGTGCACCCACCCACGTTCCCAGTATAAAGAATGTTTTTTATCTTGATTTGCTTTAAAGATAGCTTTTGAATTTGTTTTGTATTTTAATATGAACAATGAACACTTAGCTGTCACACTAAAACAAATCACATGAGAGACCTTACTTTCCAGGTGAACTTTGAACACGTGAAATACTTTGTATTTATTCAGGAGCACTGAAATTTAAATTGTTAAAATGCTAATAAAAAAAACATATTCAGTAATTAGTGAAAGGGTTTGTGCAATCTGGGATTTTCGTGGCGACACAGAAATCATTTTCTCGGACCGTAAGCAGATTTTCAGGATGCTTTGAGTTTTCCATTTGGCTCCCGGTAGGTGATGCAGGTCCGCGGCTCAACCTCACTTTCCATTTTAATTAATCCCCATCGCCTCTGGTTCACTGGTTACAGCAGGGCGGCCCCGCACATCCTCATTTCCCTCTCACAAGCGACTGCATCTGTCAGGCAGGAGGCTGCTCATGACGGCTAACGACGGTGCAAGAGGTTACTCACTTTTACTGCCGGCACACAGGAATGTTAAACTGGGTCTTGTTGGAATTAACTCATACAAAAACTGTCCACAGAAGACAATAATCCAATGAAAACATGATACACTGAAGATATTCAATACTTGAGAAAACAGCTCAATACCTGTATGCGGAAGGGACGCCGCTGCCTGAAGGTGAACTGGCAAGGTACATGAAGATACATGAAGATACATCTGTCTGGGCAGCATTGTTTACCCTTGGCTTTAATTAGATGAGAACCCCCTGAGATGGGTCTGCATCACCAGAGCTGAACATCAGTAAGTGAAGCTAATTAGGAAAAAGAAGTTATGACTCTTCTCCTTCTCAGGGTCCTACAACCGACAGCAACACTTGCAAAGAAAGACAGGCATGTTCAGAGAGCAGTGTTCAGCGCTGTGTGGCTTTGTGAGGACTGTGTCAGTTGTAAATTGTTTACTAGATATGTGGCATTGAACTGCAGCTGTAAACAACAAGCTTTCACTCTCAGTCCTTTGCTTAATTTGTTTCCTCATGATCAGGCAGGTTTTCAATTTCATATGGGGGACTTCATTCAAACTTACATGCATTTTAACACAACAGATGTTTATTTCTGCCCTGCGATGGACTGGCGACCTGTCCAGGGTGTACCCCTGCCTTTCGCCCAATGTGTGCTGGGATAGGCTCCAGCA
>JBAMYA010046796.1:0-10804 GCA_037176975.1 Arrhamphus sclerolepis | reverse complement strand
ATGCCGGGGCGGACCGAGGAATTGGAGAGCTTCAGATTGGTGCTACAAGACAAGAGACGAAAAGGAGAGTGTTAAGCCAAAACTATGATGTGCTGTTTTTCCTTTTTAAATCCACTCCTGACATTTTTGACCAGGCATCTGGGCAGTTGTTTGTTTTTCAGGACCCTGCAGGCACAAACAGGGTCTTTCAAAAATGCATATAGCTTAAAACTAGAGCAGTGTTGCATTGCTTTTCTCAACAAAGACTTATTTATGCTTAGTTGGCATTTTATACTCTGATTATCCAAAAAACAACATTCTAATTAACACACTGTAATATTTTGTTGTACCGCCTTTAGCTTTGATTAAGCACGCATTAATTGTGGCATCGTTTCAATAAGCTTCTACAATGTCGCAACATTTATTTCAGTCCATTCACATGGTTCGTGTAGAAATATTCTTATATTTGCTATTAAACATACCCCTGAGTTCCTCTGCTGTTTTTTTTACGATTTGATATAATCAAATGCTCAAGTGATAATTGATCACAATCAATCAAGAAGTTTTTGCAACACAGTTCTTTTTCAAAGATGATGGTTCCTTACTATTGTTCCAGTTTTTAATAATGAGTTGGACAGTTCTTAACCCAATTTTAGTAGTTTCAGTAATCTCTTTAGATGTTTTCTTTCTTCTTTTTTTTTTGTACAGGCAGTGTAATTCTGTCCGATGAGATAAATAAAAATTATAAATTTACCCCCTGTACAGTTGACAAGTGTGTTTTATACCAGGCTTAAAATATGTGTATTTCCTCTATAAAAGTGAACATTTTAACATGGATGTCAGTGACTAAATTTTGGAACATTTGACAAACTGCAAGTTTATCAATCAAGCCGGATGTAGCCCTCTTTACTGGACACTAATTGACAAGATGGATGGATAAATTAATTAGATGATTTGCATTTCAAATATACACATTAAAATGGGCCGACGATTAAAACACTTTTACCTCGCATGAGATAGATTTACAAAAAGAATGCCATACATTACACATGGTGAATATCCTTTATGCTGAAATGTAATACTAAAACCTTTGCTCTGTTTTGTAAGTTTGTAAATTATTCACATTTGAGTGTTGACATATGATGATTTGACTGAGCTGCAGGTGAAATCTCAATTCCACTGGCTCATTCTCGGGAGCAAAGTAAAGAACCATCTTCAGCTTTGGATGGTGACTCTTAAATCATTTTCCTGCCTCCAGCTCATTGACTGTCCCGTTTCAGAAACTGCATCACCACCTCCTCATGGAGCCCCATGGGGAAGTCAATTTAAGGTGACAGCAGAGCATGCTGAGCTTTACTACCTCTTATGTGTGTTTTTTAGGGATTTCCCAGACCAGACCTTTTACAGCTTGGGCAGATTTTAAAGGATTTGCATAAACTAAAACAACACGACAGACATGAGGGAGAATAAATGTGGTTTTCGTTCTGACAATTCTAACTGAAGGAGCAGAGTTTTCTTGTTCTCGCCAACATGAACTTGTAAGCAGAATGAAAGCAGCCAATAATAATAATTAGCTAATAGAAATCACTCCTTGTATCATGATGTCAGAAAAATCATTGGTATCTGTCAGACACTACTAATTAAAGTTTTAATCAAAATATTGGCTGTCACTGTGTTCCCTGGAGGGAAAGATTCCTCGGTGATGTTCAAAGCTCAGTAAACAGGTTTTATCAGCAACAGATTGGATTGATACTTTCTGGAAACGCTTTCAGAACTTTAAGACGGATGCTCTGTAGCTGATCATTTACTCTGGGGTTGCTTCTTAAAAGGGGGGTTGTTACTCTATAGTAGGTTAGTTCAAGTTAACCTGAACATTGTCAAATATAGAAATGGTTGTGTTGAGCCACCACCAAAGGGAGGAACAGTAAATTAGGCATAGACCACCTCACTATCAAAAAGAAGCTAATTACCCTTTAGTATAAATATATTCTGAAGCAGGCTTATGTCAACTTAATATTTATTAAAAATGGTCAATGTGCCATTTCAGTTTTACATTCAGTGGAGGAAATCACATGGTATCTTGTCTTAATTTCTTTTCTTTTTTTTCTCCATATCAGTTTCAGACTTCCAGACTATCCATCCCAGAACTCATCAACAGTTTGTACCAGTTGATCCAACAAAAAGCTATCACTAAACTATCACTAAAATATGAGTTTATAAGCTGGGTTAGGTCAGTCTGTTCGTTTGTGAGCAACAGATCCTCCAGCTTCTGATTCGTCAGAAGGCTAAAATGACATTTCACTGCTTTTGAGATCTCTGAGACCACCTTAGACCAGGTCTGAGTCAAAAACCACAAGTTTGAACTCAAACATAAATTATTTCTAAAAGCTATATAACAGTTTGTTACTGGTGAAACCTTGATTCTATTTCAAATCAAACGACTTAGAAATGATCAAAGCACATATTCCAGACTTGGCTTCAGGGTTTGCATATACATTTTAGCTTCGCAACACTATAATTACAACAACCTTTTACGAAATCTCCTAATAGGTTAATGTTTGGACTTGTCAGTGGTTGTTATTTTCCAGCAGTCATGTGTAGAGTGTTGTTACATATGTCCATTCAACGACTGCTTGAACTCTGTAATGAATAAAAATACAAAGTGCTGGGTTTTATTTACCCATTATTTCTTAGCCCCCCTTAATGTACTTGACTAAAACCAGCCCTAGGTTAGGTCTTTAATCAGGCTCAGGAGTCAAGACAGTGCTAAGTAGCTAAAATGGTGGAAGCTAACCATTAACTGCCCGCCCTCAAAAGACCACCCTCCTAATCATGCATGAATTTATTGCTTTTCATAGTTTTATCTGATAAGGTCCATAAAAATTTACCTCCAGCACAGCTGTCTTTGTCATGCAATCAAACCATAGAATCCAAGCATTTTTTGCACAAGGCTATAAACTTTATATTTTATTTTATTTAATAAAAAACTTGATTACTTGATTAATCCCAGGATTATTATTATTATAATTATTATTATTAATATTATAATTATTGATAAGAATAATGTAGTTTAATTTAACTTAATTTAATTCAATTCAACAGGGAGGTAACTGGTCATATGAGTAACTGCACATATTTCCACTTCCATGTAGGATGTTGCCAGGTGTTGTTTTGGTTTGTTTTTTTCATCCAAAAATCTACATCTGGCAATACTGTAATTCAGTATTCAGTGTCAGTTCAATATTCAGTGTCAATCATGTGAATGTACAGTCTCATGGACTGGTGCCGATTATTTTTGTTGTATCATTTAATTTTTCTTTTTTTACTTGACGTTAGCGTTAGAGTTTCCTCAGCCATTATTGGGTCATGCTATGGGAAATGTTGATATAACAGTGTGAGCTGACATGTAATTACTGCCTCTTCGCTGCTGTTCTCATTACAAAAGATCAAGTGAAACAACAGCTGCTTTACTGCCTCTGGAAAGCTGTGATAGTAATTTTGTGCCTGGTTTCAGTGTGTGTGTGTGTGTGTGTGTGTGGGTGGGTATGTGTGTGTGTGTTTGGCAGAGTTAGCACTGCACAAGACTGTGAAAGAAGAAGAAAGCCATAAAAAAACAGTGTTTCACTACTTATGTCATTTGTACAGTATCGTTTCACCAAAAAGCTTCTCAACAGAATGAAATAGATGTTTTCCAACACAAGCAGAGGCAGTAAAATGTTGAACATTTGACACCGTTCATTGACACATGCATACCTATCGGCTTATCCTGGATCAAGTCAAGGTCAAAAGGGAACTTTTACTGTAATGCAATACACTCCGCCAGGCTGCTCCAGGATCTGTTTAATATGGCGGTCGTATCATGCTGAGTTAGCCTTTAAAGCCAGCTGCCGTCGTTCTTTCAGAGCGAGTGATGAGAGACCACATTGAAACTTAACTGTAACGTCAGAGTCAGCTGAAGTCGACCTCTCCTGTTATTGTTTCATATACTATATATAAAAACGTTTTACATAAACAACCATAATCGCCACCCAGATAAGTTTCCCTACATTTGGACGCACAAGAGATCGAAACCACCACAGCTTTCTTTAATTTTGTTCCTTCCACTGTACTTGGGTCTTGTCTAAATAAACAAAAGGAAATAAAGTAATACTGATTTGGATGTTTATTTTCTACAAAGATGAGAGTCAGGCTGAATTCAAATGTCTTGAATCAGTTTTGGACTGCTTTAAAATAAACTTTTCTTCATGTTAAGTTGCAGTCTTTATGAGCGGTGCCTCATTTATTAAACCATTGTATCTCAATACAACCAATGATGGAAGTTTCAAGTTGTTGTTGTTTTTTTTGCACAAACTGTGTTCAGATTTTCGACTTCCATTACTTTAATGCTCCATCAATGGCGCTTTTCATGTTCTTCTAGCTCCGCACGAGAGCTTGCTGGATTTGAAATGGAACACTGCTGAGTTTAAATGCCGACGTTCAGCTTTAATTTGAGGTTGTGCCACGAATGTGGTGGGAGTTAACTGGACTGAAGTTAGACGACTGGCTTGAACTCATTAGTTTGAGTTTGTTTGACTCAGTAATGATGTGAAGAACCTCAAACACCTCTGAAGTCAAGGCAGTCAGCACTTGCACCTCAAAGGCGTTCTCTCAGTATAATTCCAACGTGAGAGAATGGAAAAGTCAAAGTAATTTAGAAAATACAATGACCTTATAGTTTCTGGCTGTACAGTGTGTTATAGCTACTCTGTTAGGGTGTATTTTATCCCACCTGGCTGGTCTCCGGAATACAATTTACACGCTCTTAAGAACTGCATCAATTAAAGTTTTTTTCTTTCAAAAACCTGTTAAAGTTACGACACACATAAGGGTTGGAGTTGCTTGTCCTGACCAGTATGAATATACACTTTACTGTCCGTCTTCCACCTTTTAAGAACAACTGATGCGGAACGAAGAAACGCTGCAGTTCCTCGACTGAACACTAGGGACACCAAAAAGCAGTATTCTGTTTTCTTTTTTGAATCTATCCAAAGCTCCTTGTGTGGCCTACGTACATGATCCAGAGTTTCAGGTTGTTTCATGAGGTGGAAACTCGTTCCTCCCCTCATCAACGCCTTCCAAACAGCTTTGCTTATTCATTCTTTTGACCAAGTTGGCAGCAGGATGATTAATCTGTGTCATTCTCTCAAAATGCCTGGTTTTTAAAGTTAGACTTTTCTTTGTTTGGACCGCTGGACAGTGAGAGGTTTGAGAGAGAGCTGGTAGGAACAGATGGCGTAGCATCATTAACCTTTAGGGGAAACACATATTGAGGGATACATCTAGATTTTCTTTTCTAAAATCCATAAGGTCACACTGTCAGGAGAGGAGATCTGTGAGAAAATAAGGCTGTTTACCTGCAGGTTTTTAGAAACATTTCTAAAGCAGAGAAACATCTTTAATGAAGCTGAAGATGCTGCGTTTGTCAGACTGTATCACCGACATCTACAACATCCTTCTGTCGTCTGGCTGAGAGCAGCTGGAGCTTTGTTGTTTTTGATTAAATACTGGATTGAAAAAGAGTGACTGGTGTTCCTGCCTTGTAAATTTATCTGTTGTTGAGTTTGCTTGTGTGAAACAAGGCCTTAGTTTTATTGCTAAGAATCTTTGATTCATTTTTCTCTGTACAGTTTCAGGTTGATCAAGCAGTGACGGTTATCAGCAGTGTCAGAAATTTGGAGGAATCGTCTCGAGTGTGTCGTCAGCCTGTCGCTGCCGCTACGATCTCTGTCAGCTAACCCACCAATAGGAACGTGCCATGAAATAACACACGAACACCACTGCAACCTGCTAATGACGCTGCACGTAGAGCCGGCAATATTCTCAGATTAATTTCTGTTCAATCTCACAGTCTGGCATGCAGTAAATGAATTATCTACCAATTTCAGGTTGTGCAATGTGGCTTGAATTAATATAGACTGTAAAAAGACAAAAGACAAATTCCCATCTTTAAGTGAGGTCTGAGCTCTTAAATGATTGAGATTTAGAAAAGTTTCTGCTATAATCCCTAGTCTTAATTCTTACATGGGGCCTCTAGCTCATCTGATTTAGAACGTATAAAGCCACCGCTAACACTGAGTTAACAATAAAACTTGAGCTGATAATGCAGTTTATGGAGCAGCGAAGTGTCACGATTAACTGAAAAAAGAATCTGAACAACGTACTAATTTGGACTTGAGAACTTTTTTATATCTTTGGAAATTTTCAAAAATCCCTCAGAATTTCCTTGGCGAGCTGCTGAATGTTTCTGACACCCAGGTTGAAAAGCGTTTTCACATGCAGCAGAGTTCTCAGTGTCATTATTTATTCATGCATTGTTCTTATGTTACATAATCTGTTTCACTGTTTGTTCTGATCAGATGCCATGAACTGCAGAAGTAGTTTATGCTAAACTAATAAAAACAGCCTGGCGTCATAAGAGAAAAAAATGCATCTTTTTTTTATTTCTCCACAGTTTGGTTCTAATGAGCTGAAATGTCGGTGACATGGAGGTAAAAACAGGATTCTGTGTGAGCAGATTTCGTTTTATGCGCTGGACTTCGCACTGATGAGGCACCTTGCACAGAGGGATGCAGAAATAAATTGGCATGACCACTGTAAGACTGTCTGCCGATTGATTTTCAGATGCAATCCTTGTCTTATCCTTGGCTCTGATATCCTACATGTCTCAGTGTCAGCCCCCAGACACTCATCTGAAATGAAAAAAAAGACACGTCGCCATGTAACAATTCTTTGAACCCGGGGCAGTGGGGCTTTTCAATCACGCCCCAGATGGAATGAAAACCCCTGCACACGGAAAAAAAGAAAAAAAGAAACAGCAGAATTATTTATTCACTTACACTTTTTCATGCCATCGGGATTGAAAAAATAAATGGGTGCAATTCTTTTAGTATTTCTTTAGTATGAAATCACATCACTTCAGTGTGTGTCGGGACAAGCGCTTTTGATGTCGGCACAGAACTTTTTAAAGAGAAATCCTCAGAAGTTCGCCTTCACGGCTGTCTCCGTGGATCAGCAGACATATTGAGTCATTGTTGCGTGTTATGATCACGTTTCAGCTCGGCTCTGAAAACAGATTATTCACAGCACTGCTATTTGTGTCAGCCCGGACAAGAGTAATGTTTCCTAAATGTCAATAAAGAGCCTGCACGGTGGGAGCAAATTTGATTTCTTCCTGCACAAAATGCACCCCAGATGCAATGTAAGCCCTTAAAAAGAACTGGTTAACCCCCAAGTACAAACCTGAACCAGGAAAATGCAACAACGACCAAAAAAGACCTTCGACTTCTATTTCATTACTGACACAAAGAACTTGATATATTTCACCAGTTTAATGTGATTTGTCAATAGACACCATTTTATGTATTGCATCCTTGAAAAATGTTTTTTTTTTTTTTATTTCCTTTAAAAAAAACAGTCAGGTAACTTGAACATAACAGGCTCATGGTTGTCACTAACTTTAATAACATTTTACACAAGCAAAGGAAAAGTAAATTAAGGAATGTAGTTGTCATCAATTTATACCATCACGCTGAGAGCAGGATTCTGTTAAAAGTGTTGTTGTAAATCATTAATGACATCAACTTCTAAATCAGGTAGACAATCCAAAATCCTGCGAAATTCTTCTTAGATCATTCTTATGTTTGTTGACAGGATACAGCTACAAAAATAAATAAATGATTAAGAAAAATGAAAAGAAAAGAAAGAAACTGCTTAAAAGCCCCAGGCCACATTTCTAACAGCTCTATACCATCACTCTCTTTCTAATAGGCTTTATTCAACATCCCTGTTATTCCATCTCGTCTTCTCTTTATCTCCAGCTTACTCCAACAAGGCATAACCTACGGATGATGTCAGCTGTCTGACTCCGTCTTCTTCAACCTGCTGCAACAATACAAGTGTAAAGACCGAGGGACATCTGGTTTAGAAAAATGTGAATCCAAATCCTGCAGTTCATTGACTGACCACTAAGGGTTGGTTCTAAGAGTGAGCCAGTCTTCATTAATCATCGTGTTAAAATGTCCAACTTTACACACAAGTGCACACACTAATACCACTCGCCAACCGGATCCACAAACACCGCGGCGGTTAGCTGCGAAAGTTAACGATAAGCCGCGGTGCCTAATCATGATAATAAAATGATATAACTGCAACAATATCACTAATAAAACTCTCACACGCCATACCACACCTCTAAAACACACTCAAAGCAGTTCTACTGAACATTAAACTTAAGGAGAAAAAAAGAGCGCACAGAAACGTGAAAAAATAAATAAAATAAATACATGGATAAACCAGAATAAATCTGACAAATACGTATATATATATATATGTGTTTGTGTGTGTGTGTGTGTGTGTGTGTGTGTGTATATGTGGGAAAATAATATATAAAAGCATTGTCTTAAACCGGCTTGTTTGTGAACGATGCATCATGACTGTCCACAGCTACACACACGCAGTCATACCGCTTCCTTCCAAACTTTATCTCTGAGACTTGTTTCTCTGTGACCACGAACACTGATCATAAAAAAATAAATAAATAAAAAAAATAAAAATATGACAACCCACATTTACTATTTTTTTTCCTCCATTTTTCTTTTTCGTATCAGGCCTTATTGTGGCCTGGTTGAAAGTAACAAAGTTGGGCATTTTTATATGCAGGGTCTTTCGCAATTTGCTTGTTAGAAACAGTACCTCATAGTCCATTCAAGACTTACTGATTGAATACTGATTCAAGACTGGATATCTTCATCCTTAGTAAAGATATGGTTGAGCTGTTTCTGTGGCATTTTTGATCAAAGTATGTCCCTGACGTTCATAAAAACCTCATGAAACTGTATCAACATTTATAAAAAGGTCATAATGTGTCTCCTGTGGAATAGTTCTGCATTATGTCTGGATAGTGGTGAAATATTTCTGACTCCCAGTGTGTTAACTTCCAGACGTGTTTGGAACTGGAGAATAATGCGCCCCCTGCCACTTACTGAATGTGGGGCCATACGGGCTGATTTTGTGGGAAGTCTTTGAAATGGTAAAAAGGTTGAGACGTAATGATGGGCTGGGATGAACTGGGGTTTGCCGAAGGATTACCGTCTGTCTTGGAAGCTTGCGCAGCTCTCCAAGGCCGCCGCATGAGTCCCGATGGTGCAGATTCACTTCCAGTGCCAATATGAAGAGAGGGGGGAGGCATGTGCACTAAGAAAATAAGCACTTGGCATAGATTTTTCTCTTAGCTGGTCGATTTTTGTTCAAACGTACACAGCCCGTTACGCAAACTGTGGACTGTTTTGATCTCTGCAGTCTGTGGTTTTGTTTAATGTCGTGTTAAAGCTGGTGTATAAAGTGCAACCTTTGCACATTTTATCACAGGTTGAAGCGGTAATGATGTTTGACAAAAACCCTGTGATTTAATCACATTCATCTTTATTTTTCCAAAAACAGAAAGGGTGTGATGTCTGTATAAAAAGGCTGAAATGACTAATTCAAGACAATGAATACGAAAGCATTTTCCAAAATGACACAAGGTTGTTTCTTGTCATGCAGACTTCAACAGTTTATCTGTTCTGCATCATTTTTGTTGTCATTTTCATAATTATAACTCAACACACTAAGGATGTTTGTAGACTTTAACCTTGAATTACATGTAGTTCTTGCTCCAAGCTCATACACATTAGCTCCAGCATCCACCTCTTATTTTGCCTCAGGCTGAAAGCAGGTCACTGTGTGTTGTCTTGTCCTTTTCAAAAAGCGTGCACCTTGAATCGTCTTCTCTGAAATTGCCTTTTGCCTTCATATCCGATCATTTGCTCTTCATTTCTATCACAGTTAAAAGTTATGGCCTCATGCGACTTGTCATGGTCTGTGAATGGACGTCACTTCAGGCCCATCACTTCCATTATTTCTACCAAAGACTCTAGGTCAGAGTCCAGGGTGCTGGAACAGATTCCATGTGCTATTAATGAATTTTCGGAACAAATTCATGCATATGTAAACTAGTGCCGTCAGACGAGTCTCATGATGAAGACTTCAAAGAGTTTCGCTATGATGAAACACTTGAGTTTTGGTGTCAATTCTCTGATGTAATAAATCCCCACTTTTTTTAGGGGGTACATAGATTGTGGGAAATCTTGGAGCCTACAGGTGGCGTTGCGGTGAGTAACAGCAAGCTTGGCAGGGAGAAGACATCAGAAGGAGTGAGTACCTCTTGCTTCTTAAAGCAACACCACTAAAGGTTGTGCTCTTTAGCACCATCTCTGGCTGAGAAGTGCAACTGTCTGTTACCATCACTGTAAATATTGTTGCTTTTGAAGGCTGCCACATTACCTCATCCCCCGGCCTGCTTCTATTACTAAACTATGAACCAGTGAGCAAACAAAGAACTTTAGAAATACAGCCTATCATCAACCAAACTCAAACGGACAGGAAGGCAAGAACATCTGCAAATCTGTCATCCTAGCAGCAAGGCCAGGATGCCATCCAACTTCAACCTTGCTTCAGTCAGCTCACACCAGCGAGTCTATGCTGGTTCAATACTGACTCATGCGTGGGATCTTGCTGTTTGCTCTCTGTCACTGGCTCTGCTACGACGAGTGCTATAGCTGTACACTTTGATTGGCAGTTGGGAGGAGTGTCTTATAATAAAAAATAATAAAATAAAATACCAACTTTATTTATAAAGTGCTTTGAACCAGTACAGTGGACCAAAGTACTGTAGTCAAAGTCAAAGTCAGTTTTATTTGTCAATTTCTTCACATGTGCTTGACATACAAAGGAATCGAAATTACGTTTC
>JBAMYA010046795.1:0-10804 GCA_037176975.1 Arrhamphus sclerolepis | reverse complement strand
GTCTTCCTTTACCCAGCTGGCTATCAGCAGGAGGGTCCCCCCTAGAACTGATCCAGGTCCTGGTCCAGGTTTCTTCCTATGAGGGAGTTTTTCCTTACCACTGTATAAGCTTTGCCATACGCTTGGTGGTCATGATCTGGGTTTGTCAGAAGCACCTAGAGACAACTTTGTTGTACATAAACGCTAAATAAAAACAAAAGTTGAGCGTTCTAACAATAAAAATAAAATTTCCCAGCAAGCACCGGTACCTTGTCAAGCCAGATGTTAAGAAAGTACCACTCTAGGTGTTAAATACCATTAACTCTGTAGCTTAACACTAGTCAGATTCTGTTTTCAAACCACTACAAAATTTATTGTATCATAAGCAACACCACAACCTTAAGACCTTACTCATGAAGAATCTAACTCCAGATTTTTTACTCTGGAGAACTTGCTGTGTGAGCGCCCATTTCTGCACAGAGTGATTTCAGACACAAATCCTGTTTATCTGCCAGGTTGTCAAATAGCTGAAGAGAGAAAATGAGAACAAACAGTCCTTTCAATTCCTTTTGAATAACGTTAGCCACCATTGCACCAAACAGGATAGCAAGGACCAACGCGAGATGTGTAAAACATATGAGTGTGTATATAGTGTATATTTCAGAAGGCAGCAGAGACAACATACAAACCTCAAAGAGCAAACAAACAAGAGTCAATTTTATCCTCTGCAAGCAGCCAACAGTTCCTTGATTTCACAACGACTAAGAAATCATTTAATAATCACATGTCAATGACACATGTAGACGCACCGAACCATCTGCTTTGTTTCAGACTCAGCACACTTTAAAGGATTACCATTTATCACGGTAAATGATTCAAGCACTTGCTTTAACATTTGGACACATACAGACAGACCACCTTAGCGTTATATACCTGGCTTTGACCATCTGGTTCAAAGACTAGTGGGAACACAGGCAGTAGTCTGTTGTGGAAAACACTACATGGGCTCAGGAATGCTTCTAAAAACCACTGACGGCTGTAGGATTTGGAATTTGAAATAATATTTTAAACAAACAAACTACATGGGGAATGTTGATCCTCACATAGCTCTTTATTTAGGAAAAATACAATAGATCAGTGTCATTACAAAATTATGCTTTTTAAATTTGGTTTAATCTTTCAAGAATAATAATCTTCATAATTAACAGTTAACTCACCATAGCAACAAAGAATAACAGTTGAACAATTGTGAAGTTCAGAAAGGCAGAGATCAGTAGCATCACTCATGTGCAACATTAAACAGACTTTCAAATACTGTTGAGAATTCACACACACGAGTGACCAACCTGACTCAAGGTGACTTGAGTGTGCATGTGCCATATGTAGTCCAGGAAAAAGAGCGTGCGTGTGTGTGTGTGTGTGTGCGTGTGTGTGTGTGTGTGTGGCAGAAAGAATGTCCCCTTGTACTCCCTCCATGTGTGTTTGTGTGCTTAAACACGCGTGGTAGAGCAGGCGTTTTTAACGTCTCCATGTCTGGTTTTAGTTATAGGTCTATTTAAATGTATGTGCGCATGAGATCTTTGTTAACTGGTGCCAGGTTAGAAACAGAGGAAGATGATTTTCAGGCAACACGCTGCCTGTGTAAACTATAAAAACATAAATTCAACAATGCTCTAACAATCAAACATTATTACAAAAATTAAGTCAACAAGACTAATCAATACATGCACTGAACGGAGTTAAGCAGTTCTTTGCTAGCTGTTAACGTTTACAATGCTGTCTCCTGCTGTGCTTCAGGTTACCACTTTCCTTGTTATTTTGGTTGGTCCTGCCCTTTGCTTGTTTTTATGGCAGCTGTGGGGTATGATGGTCACTAAGAGCAGAGAAAACTGGTTGCTCCTTTGTTCTCCCTCTGGCCCGGAGACACCACGCTGATGGTCGGGAATGTCAGCAATAGTTGGCGAACAGCTGTCACTCTTGTCCTTTTAGTGTGTCCTGGGCTGCCTGTCAAACCCTGCCAACATTTTTATAGGGGTCAGATGTGTCGGTGAGAGAGATCACTCTGATTCGCTGTTCCATGTAGCAAACGGGCTCTATCAAACTGACTAATAAATATTTTACTTTTCAGTGCAGCTTTAATACTTGGTGGTTTAGACTACCATCCCAGTGAGACAGCTGCGCATCATTTTATGGTTCTGTGGTGCATATCGATAATGGAAAAAGGTAACTCACAGAACTTCAGCAGATATAACGGCACAAGTGTCTTAGACTGAAGAAAGTAATCAAAGGAGAGAAAATGAGAAGGTAATCACTCAAGAGACAAAAGTAAATCTTAAATAGCATGCTAAAGATTGAGAAACTAACCAACCCCCAGCACAGTTAGGCCTTGATTTCATGTCTCAGAATAGGTGGAATGAGTTTGCATCTTTTTTTAAATTTGTTATGTAGAAATCAAAAACATCAGAATCGCCATGGAAACATCAACACCAACACTGGAGCCCCTCCAGAACTGCAGCCACACAGCAACAGTTTGATCAGACTGTCAACATCTAGTCCTATCAGAGCCGAAACCCTGGAGCAGGTAGTTAAGAACCTAAACTCATCAACATTTAGTCCTATCAGAGCCGAAACCCTGGAGCAGGTAGTTGAGAACCTAAACTCATCAACATGCTGTTTAGACACTTTTTCCAAATAGTTTCTGCATCTCTAGAAACAGACGTGTTGATTATTGATGATTCTGTGGCTTCATTTTGACGCCTGCATTTTTCAGCTCAGCTCTGTGTTCCCAAAATACTTTTTTTGCCTTCATCTCCAGCAGACTGGACTACTGTAACACTCTTCTGTCTGGTCTTGAGCTCATCCAGAACGCTGCTGCCAGAGTCCTAACATGGGCTGGTCCCTGGGCTGGTCCCTGGGCTAAGGTCCCTGGGCTGGTCCCTGGGCTAAGGTCCCTGGGCTGGTCCCTGGGCTAAGGTCCCTGGGCTGGTCAGGCCTGTGTTATCCACTGCTACAGGAAGTGGCTGGAAGAAAGGTCCAACTGTGTAGATTCACCCGAAAGACACTTTGACACAAGAAATGGGAAAATGGAAGTTTTGCGTTAGCAAAACAATTCAGAATTACAACTGTAGGAAAATTTTGCTACTTGGCTCAAAACACTAAACTGTAACATTTTAAGCATCTAAATTAAGCAAATATAACCTCAGTTAAAGAACAACATGTGAGATGGTGCACCATGTTTCAGCTATTAAACAAAATGGAGCCAGACTGCAGAAGCTCTGTGCAGGATGATGAAGCTCACTCCTACTACTTCAATAAGAATCAGAAGGGAAAGAAGCAGCCAGGTGCTGTCAATCACTTTATTAACGGATCATCAGCACTTTGAGTCTTTTCTTTTTCAGCCTTCAGTTGTAGATATGCAGGCGTGTTTGGGATCTTTGTCCTAGTGCATGAGTTAGTTTCGGCCAAGCTTGAGTTTATCAAACAGAAAATAAAATAAATCTACAAGGACTTAATGATCAAATTACAAGTAAATACGCAGGTCCTGTTGCTTCATAACAAGCCCAACTCATTACCTCCCACCACTGTGCTAGACAGCTGGTAGGAGGTGTCCCTGCACTTTTTCCTCTTTTCCAAGACTTTTTCAACCGTAGTTTTACAGTGTTTATATATATTAAAATTCTCTTAGTCCTTGAAGAAGATTTTATAGGCATGCCATGTGATTATTCACCTGTAAATCCTCTTATGGTTCATTCTTTCATCTCGAGCTGTGATGCTGAGCCATCACTGATCAAAGAATACAAGTGAGAGACGTCATCTGTTTTTACAGAACATCTGGACACGCTAGGATTCATGTAAACCAGTATACAGTATAAATGTGCATAGATGAGCCTTCCATCCCAGTTCCTTTAAAGATTCTATATGAGTAAGTAACCAGCAGACGTTATTGGTGTCCTTCCTCCTCATCCTTCTTCTCCTGTTTCGCATCATCGGTTGCCATGCAGATGCGTTTAATCCTTGGTAGCAGATCAGCAGGACACCGGTCAGGACCAGGATTCAAGACATGGCAGTACATTAAACACAGAAGGAAAGGGAATCACTTCCAGAAACAAGAGAGGAGAAAACATGATGTTATCCATGAAAGTACATCTTCTTCAAAACATGTAAACCAAATACAGCACAATGGCTTCTGTACAAAAGCTAAAGATCATTGAGCAAAAATTTAATCTCACCATCTGTGCTGTGATATGCCTCCTCGTATTGTTTCCCATTGTTCGCTGTAGGGGGACTGTTGAGAAGCCTATTGTGTGCTTTTGGGAGTATTCTCCTCTTTGCCTGAATGTCAGGTGTCAATTACGTCATTCAAATATTCTGAAGGTAATTATAGGAAACCACAATGTCTACAAGCATGAATTTTCCATTAAATCCCTATAAGAGCCCAATGACATCAGACCTGAGCAGTCGGTTTTAATTTCACTAAGTCCATAATAAAGATGTGATGGTCATTTTGATATAATCTTTATGTAGACATTTCCACAGAGCTCCAAATTTCAGTACTGATATTTCTGCAATGAAATCAACTAGACACCCCTGCGTTTCATTAAACTCTGCAAATGGAGCATGTGGAGAAAATAAGTTAGCCCCATAAAAGTCTAAATTCCTAAATGCCTGGGAAAGATTCGGGCTCGCGTTTTAAAAAGGAAAACACTGGGAGTGATAGCGAGGAGTGAGGTTTTACTGCCGCAAAGGCTGGAGAGGTAACTGGGATTTGATCCAGGCAGATAGTTGTGTTTCTGAGATGGTTTAAACAGCTGAGCCACATCACAGCACGGAGCGGATCGAGCAGAGCAAGGATGGGTCGGGGCAGGCGGATCCACTGGGGGATCCACTGGTCAAAGCTCAGACAGGTCTGAGGCGACACTGGAGCTGCTGTGTATGTCCCTCCATGCTTGTAATGTTCTCCCCCAACCCCAGTATCGTTACTGTACTTCATCTATAAAGAGCTACAGACACCGTATCGAGTCTCAACTCTCCAAAGGATGTGAAAGTACTTTGCGACTTTTTGAAAAGTAAATCACGGGGTTGAATATGGGCCGAGGCTGATATCTTTCCTCATGTCCCATGTCATTAAGCTTTATTGAGAGGTGTTACAACACAGGCTGTTCAGTCATATATCTAGCACAAATTCTGAATACTCAAATGGTACAAATTCAAGAGTTCTTTAAGAAACAGATTTTCATGGTGAGAGGTCTGTGAACAGGTTTTTAATCTCACACTATATCTATATCTATATTATATATATATATATATATAAAATTCTTAACTGTGTCTTTAAAGTGAATTCAATCTAAAATGGGGAATCTACTGCATACAAGTTTTGAGGGATTACTGAAAAGGTTTTTGACCAGTTTAATGATGTTTACGGCTGGATTCTGACTAAATGTTGCCAAATCATTCATTTTCTTCCGTTTGAGTCATTCACAGGTTGCTGTAAATGTTTGGTATCATTGTCTTGTTTCATAACTGGGGGACTCAGGCTTTAAAGTCACTGATGCTCTCTTTTTCTACTATTTTAGAGCAGAGGTCAGGTTCTCGTCACACTGACTTAGCAAAGCACCAACACGGCACTAAACATTTGACCATTTGTATAATATTCTTTTATTTGAGCTGATCCTTGGTTTGGATTGTCACAGCTGTATTTGGATTTCCTTCTTCTAAAGAAGTCAGTCTTTGACTCATCAGCGTTTTGGCTACAACACTTTCCCAAATGATTTTAAAATACCACCAGTTCGGTGCAGGTTCGTGCCTCGCAGCACCCTCACGGATGCCGTTTTTGTGCCTCTGGATTTCAGATTTTTAGGTGGTGAGCACTGACCTTCGAGGTGAAACAGGCCTGCAGTTTCTTAGATGTTTTCTTTGGATCTTCCTGCATGAGTCATTGCTGTGTTCAGGAGGAATTTTGGAAGGCCAACAACCTCTGGGAAGGTTTACCGTTTTAAAGCCTTTATCTATTTGTAGACTATGTTAACATCTGGAGTTCCAGAGACATAGAAATAGATTTGCAACCATGCCATACTGATGAATGTCCATCACCCACTTCCATCTTCATCGGGTCTGGAATTTGGTTTGATGTTGACCCAGAGTCTTCTAAGTCTTAGTTTAAACGATAGAACTGAATTAAAGTTATAATGTAGATCTGCTGAGTGTGGGACCATTCTCCTGTTACATGAGATGATGAAGTGTTGACTGCTGGTGCTAAAAAGTTCTGTTCTTGGAGCAAACCAGTCGTAACTGGATGGATAAGAGCTGATGAGTGGAGGTGGTCCATTCATTAGCTTTTAGCTAATTAGGCTTGTGGGCATCTGCTGGAGCCCATCCAGCTGTCTTTGGTGATGCGGCAGGAGTATGCAGAGCGATTTAGAGCCATCAGTCAACCTGACACTTGCTTTTGGACTGTGAGAGTAAAGACCCACGCAAGCGTGGGGAGAATATACCAACTCAGAAAGACCCTGCTGGGATTCAAACCAGGAACCTCTTGGGGCTGATGAGCACCAGATCATTTCACTGTTCTAACATTTAAAACCTTTGAATTTAAAGTAAATATAGCAAAAGTTATTTCTTTTACGTGTGATTGTTACCGTTGTACTCACATGCCATTAATTCTTTACAATGAGTCACAGCAATAATTTAAAATTTTTAAATTTTGTTTCTAATTCATTTGCTTTAAAGATATTTGAAGAGCAAATATACAGTACTTTCATTTGTGGCATTGGAATGATGGGATTACAGTGCATGAGTGAAAGCAAAAAATAAAGTCAGAAACTCTGACAGAAACCAGGTAAAGCAAAGAACAGAGCATCAGACCTGCGGATAACGAGGGTTAACGACCTGCGTGACAACGATAAGGCAGCTGCATAAACGAGGCATTGATGACTCCACGGTCCTCCCCCTCTGAGCTTTGTTCATCCTTCTTCTGAGAGGTGCCGAGATGGAATCTTCTGTATCAGAGTGTCATCAGCACTGGACACTTTGAGGTGGATTTAAAATAAATAATCTGAGTTAATGAGGACACTGCCGGGGAGGGCGGGGGGGGATTTGTTACTGTCACACACATCACACATTGTGGACTGAAGGCCAAAGTTGTGAGGTTCCTGTGATGATGAACAAGACCTTCCAGTGTCGCAGTTCTCAACTCTCTTTAGTTGCTGAGTAGAAAACAAGGACTTTAAATCTGCAACAGTCTGAAAACTCTTAATTCTCAGATTGTGACTCTGCATGCAGGAACACGTACTTCCCTAATGCAGCAGGTGCAACCTCAGTGATGTCAGAAATGCTTCATCTCTGGCAGAAGAGCCTTGAGGCCTTTAGGGGTTAACTTCAAGTGTATTTGTTCCAGAACAACCACAGATAGATGAGAATTACAGGCACCCACTATGTTTCAAACACTCTGAGTTACTGTTTTCCAGTCCTTTATGTAACAAATTGATGCATTATCTGCAACCTTGAAACAAAGTGATGTGGTGAACCCACTGGAAGGGTTGCACTCTTCCCAGTTAAGTGTATAATGAAAAGTTTTAATCCACTACAAATGAGCCTTACTTCCAGAAAGTTCTCCACTGTTAGCTCAGTCACATGTGTATATCCACATCTGTGTGTGTGTGTGTGTGTGTGTGTGTGTGTGGAGGGCCACACTGTTTCTGGCCAACCATTTGAAGCTGCTCCATGTACTGGAAGGGGCTTAAAGAATTTAATGAATAAAAGCGGTTTGTATAAATACTATATAAAAACACAGCAGCTTCTCCACTTACACGCCGACTGATGAAGTTAAAGTTTAAAACAGGATTCATGGTGCTGCACTTTTTCTGAAGTCACTGTGTTTCACAACTGACTCACTTTATTCCACAACGGTCAAGAGCAACAGGTTCCATATGAGAAACCTAAACCGAGCACGTAATATATTTCACACAGGATGTTTTCCAGACACACACACACACACACACACACACACACACACACACACACACACACACACACACACACACACACACACACACACAGACAGAGTAGGGAAAACGCAGATAAAAAAAAAACAGCTCAACAGATCTGGATTCATGTTTCAACGCACCTGGTTTCTTTAGGCTCCCCTCAAATTATGACAAAACAGTGCTCAGGTAGCTACTTCAGACAGCAACATATGAAGTTCAGCAAAGAGGACCAACTACGCTGACGTTCACCAACATGACCTGAGTCTGCGCTCGCAAACTCTGGAGAACTCAAGAAACATTTTGAGATGAAACAGAAGTGAAGCAAAGCAGCAGCTGATGAGAGATTAAAGTACGTTTATGTTCCTCTCCCATCACATGAGAAGCTTCCCGAGCTTCTCCAGGGCTGGGATAGCACACCAGTGGGGTAATCTGATTACTGGCAGGGCAGACGTGTCGATTACCTGGAGCTTCTTCATCCTCAGTAGGTAATTGTTTGAACACTGATCACCGAGCTGATCAGTCACCTGACTGGAGTCCGAAATATCAGGACTTTAAATCCCATTCAGGTGGACGGTGATCCAGGCAGAGCCCTGAACCAGGTCTACGATTCTGGTAGAAGAAGTCCGATTATGGGGGGGGTTAAACTTTGTATGCGGAGGAATGTCAGTGCTGACAAACTTCAAACCTCTGCAGGTATTCAGGAACTTCCAGCTGGATACGAAATACCTGGAAATGTGAATGGAATCAAAGGAACACGTACGTGTCACTGTAATTTGCACGCCAGAGAAAAATAGCTGCAGTTACTGTTTTAAGGGTTTGTCAGAGTGATGTATTATTATCCGTTTACTTCATTTATCCTGAACCACTTCACACTGGTTCGATTATAGAAAGACATCTTTCATAATAAAAGCCCTGCTAAGTATGAAAGGACTTGTATCCATTTAAATTCAAGAGGAGAAAAGATCAAAACGTTGGCGTGTTGCACGTCTGTTGCAGATTAGAGGGGGTCTCACAGACTTCCCAGAGAACCTGCTCGACCCGCTTCTGAACACACACGTATATGTGCACTGTCCAAAAAATTAATAAATAAGTAAGGAAGCATAGAGACCTCCATAGACCATTTTTAAAGGGATTACAGAAAACCATACCACTGGACTGCAAGTCTTTAATAACCAAAAAAATTCTCCATACAAAAGTATATGTACATGGTCACTTACTGAACTGTGTCGCAGTTATGGAAATGATCTAACAAGGTTTATCTTTAAGTTTTTTATTACAATGTTTCCCAACAGGCAGCAACCACACAACTGGATCTGAGACACACGGTGGATCTGTGGTCGCGAGTCCATCTCATCATGGCAGGTGATGCAGAGCAGCTGTCCGAGCCGGGACCAGTTCCTGGGTATGACATCGGTCTCAGCTGTGGCAATATTTATGTAATTAGGAATTAGAACTATTAGAACACTTGTTTAGAGACATAAATAATTGAATATTTGAATACCAGTGCAAGAAAGCATTCAGAACAGGGAGACACAGGATTAAATCACCGAGACTGGGATTGAGACGCTTGCTTGTAACAGTTAGCCTGAGAGAGATGCTGCCACAGAACACAGACAGAAAATACATTTTTGGTGTGCTAAGTGTAAAAAAAAAAAAGAAAATCAGTGGATCAAATTAAATTTCATAGGGGACATTAGAACAAAGAAATAAAGGAGGAAAACAAGGATGGACACAGACAGATGGGAAAAAAACACACACACAATTGCACCATATCCCTGCCATTTGCTGTCTCATCTTAGGACCTGAAGGACAAAGTCCAGCCCGTGTGGAGAGTGACAGCTCGTTCTGCCAAAGTGGAGACGAAGCGCGTCACATGACGACTGGGCTACTGGTTCCAGCTCCCACCTCCCCTTAGGAGAGCACAAACTCAAGGCTCACTGGTGGGATTATTTTATTCTGCGGTTGTGTGACTGCGTTTCCATGCTGATGTGAAGCACACACACACAAGCCCAAGTACCCCCCCACACACACGTCCACCGTCATGCACCCTGAATGAATGCTGTGGAATCATGTTTTAAAGCCAAAGGTGGAAGTGCTGGGACAGCTGTCTCTTACGAGAGCGAGAGAGAGAAGAGACTCTTCAAGTAAAGCGGAAAGCAAAGAACTTTCAGTGCAACAATAAGTAGAAGGATTACAGACGGGTTGTGTCGAGGCTGCACTCTGCTGCAGATGATAATCTCAAATGCATTTTCCAACCAACTATCATGTAAAAGGTTAAAGGCTGTTATTGCAATAAGAGTCTGACAACAAGGGCAATAGATTATTCAACGTCTGAGCAACATCTTGCATTAGAGGTCCTGTCATTAGGGGTCGTGTCATTAGGGGTCGTGTCATTAGAGGTCGTGTCATTAGAGGTCATGTCAGAGGTCGTGTCATTAGAAGTCGTGTCATTAGAGGTCGTGTCATTAGAGGTCATGTCAGAGGTCGTGTCATTAGAAGTCGTGTCATTAGAGGTCATGTCATTAGAGGTCGTGTCATTAGAGGTCATGTCAGAGGTCGTGTCATTAGAGGTCGTGTCATTAGAGGTCATGTCATTAGAGGTCATGTCATTAGAGGTCATGTCATTAGAGGTCGTGTCATTAGAGGTCATGTCATTAGAGGTCGTGTCATTAGAGGTCATGTCAGAGGTTGTGTCATTAGAGGTCATGTCATTAGGGGTCGTGTCATTAGAGGTCGTGTCATTAGAGGTCATGTCATTAGAGGTCGTGTCAGAGGTCGTGTCATTAGAAGTCGTGTCATTAGAGGTCGTGTCATTAGAGGTCATGTCAGAGGTCGTGTCATTA
>JBAMYA010046794.1:0-10804 GCA_037176975.1 Arrhamphus sclerolepis | reverse complement strand
CACACACACACACATATATACACACACACACACATATGTATGTATATGTGTGTGCACAGCCAGCCAGAGCCATTACTTCAAATTTAATGTTGCACTCCAGTGAATTTACCTGTTTGAAATCAGCATTAGGTACAACTGCAGTAATTTGTGACTTTTAGCTAGGCATATAATGTTATAGAAACTCTTCTAAAGCACACAGATAGTAGAGTGATAGCCTAGTTCCATAAATCTGAATTATCTAGGTGCCTGAAACAGAACTTCTACATTATTGATTTCACAGACACACTATATATTATGCCATCACAACTAGAGAAGTACTCCATTATAATTTAATGACCCTCCTCTTAAGGCTCAGGTTTGAAAGCCAGACAGTGCAAACAGAAGAAGTGAAAACAGGGCTGCAGCCAATGAAAAGAAGAAACCAGGAGAGATGGTTTGGGAGATTGTAGTCTGAGTTCAGAGTTAATCAGAGTTAGCAGACAGCACATGTACTTCTGTTAGCCTCACTAGAACATGCATCACAACACACTGCTCAGCACGGCATGGGTGTCAAGAGGCATAAAGAGGTAACACTGAGCTGTGTTTGTGTGAGTCTGTGTGCTTATAAAGCTGTGTTTTCTCTTTTTTTGGCCACTGCTGCAAACTAAATTAACCCATAGCTTCATATTATTCTTTCTACTTTTCTTATTCTTCTACTGCAGTTCAAACTACCTTTTCTGATTAGATAACAGCCAGGAAGAAACAAATGAACAACTTTAATCAACCTTCTGTAGCAAAAGAAAGCAGGCATGTTGCTTGAAGTTTCAAATCTTTGCTTGATCTATTATGTTCATGAATAAGTGGATAATTTAGATCTGGGTTTGATTCCACAATAACTAAAGCAAATATCAAAAAAGCAAGAAAGTGAAAATAAATTGAAAATAAATTAACAAAAATCATACTCATGTATTTTGTACCACTCCTACTGAGGTTTCGTAGGATGAGGTTTTTTTTTTCTTTAGGCAACCACAAACCATGTCAGTACAGACTACCTAAAGCTGAAATATGTATAAATAAATGGTGATGGCAGATGGGAAAATGATGTTATGATGAAAGATGATGTCAAATAAAAGGAAAATCCTCAGCAATGGTCTATCATTGCAACTATCAATGAATAAAGTCCTCTTCTTTAACAGTAAATTTCTGTGTGACTGTCGCAGACTTGATGCAGCATGGACCGTATTAAAAGAGTCAGTGCAGTTATTATGTAATATAGCTCTTAGTCTCTTCAGAAGCTTATCTGACCTGAAGCATTATGACAAGACCTTTGCGAGCAGGAGTAGTTTAACTGCATTACAACAAGTATGGCAAGTCACATTTTACTCATATTTCTTGTTGGCCTGCTACTGTCTTTTCTTTCTCTGTAGGGATTTCATTGAGATTCAGACGGCTCCTCCCCGCATACATAAACACACATAAAAACACAAAACAAAGATCAACAAAGGGAAATAAATATAGTGCATATTATGTTTTATTCATTTTGATTTTTTTTCACACTTTTACTTACAGTGTGGTGGTTTGCACTGTCATCTCACAGCAAGAAGGTTGCTGGTTTGAGACCTTTCTATGTACAGTTTTAGTGTTCTCTCAGTGCCTGTTTGGCTTTTCTCCAGGACTTAATCCAACACCTAGCAAACTTTATGGAGGTAGAACAGTCTCAATATTCACAAATGCACATGACAAGATTCGCAAATGCGCAAGATGATTCACAAATGTTCAGGACAAGATTCACACACATGTATTTCTGATGCACACACGAATGTAACTTTACAAATGGCTTCAGGTCTGTGAACTTCGCTGCATTTGTGTATGAATTTTGGGACTCGCCTGATTTGCCTCAACTCACAAATGTCTTTTTTTTTTTTAAACATGCAATGATCTGCAACAAATATATATATATATCTTCTTTGTTTCAGCCAATTATAAGAACGCACCTCACATGGGAAACGATTTACTCATAAGCCAATCACATTAAGGCATTCAAACTGCACTATCCCAGACCAACGCGTTCTCACTCCCAACTCGCCACATATTGACGCGTCGGGCTTGAGCGTCATATGTTTGACGCATCGGGTAACCCTTTTCCATCATTTTTTGACGGGCGCATCCAGCGTCACATGTTCAGGCATCCCGCACTCCAACTTTCCTACTGCCTAACCCTCATCATGTTTTTAACCCCAACCCTCCTCTTTTCCCTCCCCACCCTCATCCCTCACCCCCACACTTCCCACCCCCGACCCCAACCTTCTTACTACCTAACCCACGTCGTAT
The DNA here is from genome assembly GCA_037176975.1 of Arrhamphus sclerolepis. NCBI lineage: Eukaryota > Metazoa > Chordata > Actinopteri > Beloniformes > Hemiramphidae > Arrhamphus > Arrhamphus sclerolepis. The sequence continues at coordinate 8,494 of JBAMYA010046794.1, read as the reverse complement.
TTTTAACCCCAACCCTCCTCTTTTTCCTAACCCCCCGTCAACCCCCTCTCCGTATCACCCACCTACCCACCCCCAAAACACACCCTAAACCCCCGCGTCAATTAATGAAGAAAAGAGATACCCTTTGCTTCAACCTGTGACGCACGGGGGCGTTGCCCCAAGCGTCAATTTGTGAAGGTAAGGGAGTGAGAATGTGTTGCCCAGACAGCACACATACATCTTGCAGACGTCAGCCAAATAAAATGTAGCCATTTGTCAATCAAGTTATATTTGTGTGTGCCTCGTGACCCTGAACAAGATGACATGGCCCAGCACAGCAGGGCTAGGTTCCAATATCCATTTATCAAATGAAAAATCTCAACAATACTCAATTTGTTAGCTACCAGAAAATGATTAAATTTTAACAACATTTTTTTCATGTGCTAATAAATTGATTTTTAACCTCAGATACTAAATCCCACCAAACATTTGTATGCAGAGGCGTTTTGAGACATAAATGGGCTGAAAAATAGAGCCTCATATGAGATTGTCTCTGGTTCCACATTGGCCCCATGTGAATTGCCCACATGGTTTTGCTTATGTGGTTGGGCCTGGTGGGACCCATTTTGGGACGATGCACACTCATCACCCATCCACCTGAGCATAACTACTGAAAGAAGTGCACACTGGGGTAACATGGAACCCGTGGACAAGCTCATATAGGATACATACATACATGCATACACACATATATACACACATATGTTTGTATATATCAGTTATGGAGTTACATGTTATGGACAGACTATAGCAGGCATTTGACTTTTCGATAAGGAAGGATTCTTAGCACCAATCAGTAGTTTTAGCCTCTTCAGAGTTTGAGTCTATGGTAGTACTAGCATTAGTATGAATTCCTGGTAACAAATTTTAATCAATCAATTAACCAAACTTGCTTGTTTATTAATTATTTACCATAAGGGAATGTGTGAAGTATTACACTTTAAAATTGTCTAATCTTAATCATTATGTTTATGTGAAACACTTCTGATGCAATACATCACCCAAAAGAAGTAGTTATAGCAGGTAGCAACTGCTTCATGAAAAACATCAGTGACCTTACTTTGACCCCTAGATTATCATGCAGTATCGTCACTCCATATTAGATCCAAACAACAACTGTGACAGTATTACACCATAATCCTCCCTTGTCTCTGTCTTTATAGTAGATCGGTGCTCATCTGATGAAAATTTCTGCCTCCCCTTTTCTCTTCAGTTTTAAGCAAACAGAATGAATGTGGGAATAACTGAACAGCCAGAAAAAAAGATAATGGAAGCGAAAGACAATGCCGTTACCTAGTGATGTCTTGAGGTAATATTGAGTAGGAGGAAAAAGTTTCTGGTCTAAAACTACATATTATTTAAGGAAAGAAGGACTGAAAAAAATTATAGACAAACAGTAAGAAAGAGACAGAGAAAAAATAAGAAAGAAGAGACTTGTGACCAGAAGACTGTGTTGACTCCCATTTTTCTGCAATAAGGCATTCCAACGCTCACTTTTGAAAAAAATTACCGTTTTGAAAGAAAAATGGATGAAGTCAAGAGGTCAACAGTCTGGAAATGAGATTACTGATGGCCACGGACAAAGAAATAATGGAAAAAGTGAGAGTGTTAGTTGCCCTTGAGAAGTCGGAGGCCTAAAAATGTGAAAGTGACTATTCATTGAAAATATCAACATGCAGAAGAAGCTAGAGAGGTAAAGAGAAAAAAAAGAAAGCAAAAGATGATTGTGGTGGTGGGGTGTGGCTCTGCTTCGCTGCAGGAGGAGAGGTGATTCAGTGGTACAGGGAGCAGCACCAAGGAGGGACAGATTGGCACACCTGTGCTGAATGTGCCAATCACTGTCCCTCTATTTTAGCAACAGCATTCTGGCTCCAGGGACGGTCAGACCAGCTACTGCTGTGAATGACATTGTTTAAGATAAACGACAAGAAACTGACTTGCTGTGTGGAGTTTTCTATACTGATTCGGACCCACGTAGCTGTCAACTGCTACAATGATCCCTCTTTTACATCTCTGCTTGATTAAAAAAAAAAAGCTCTGATGTGACATGAGCAAATCATTCATATGCAACAAAGAAAGACAAATGTACAGAAACAGGACTGTTGTGCTGTGAGATGTTCTGCTCACAATCATACCTGCAAAATAGTCGCTTTTTGGCAAAATTCACTGTTTTCAGTCAAAATATCATCAAAATAATATCATTCACGTGAATTGAAGCACAATTTCTACTGAACTTTCACAACCTTCAGTATCCACGATAACACATCATTAGTGAAACACAACACGCACAAGTCTTTTGCCCAATCACAATCAAGATAAGGGCATCACTTCTTTCCCATTACTTGGATGAAGGCAGTTTCTCATGTTACTTCAACGGACACCAGCGTAAGTTTTGAGGTCAGTTTCCAACGCTATAACATGATGTCTAACTTGACAGTAGTAGCTTGTTGCTGAAGTAAGTAAATAAGAAGTTGCTCAACTATGTAGTGATCTATTTTATGTAATAAAAAGCTTGTGTGCATCAGTGAATTGTGTGCTAACATTTGCCTATGTCACCCATTTGCCTACGTCGCCTATAGGCACCTGGGTGTCTATGTCACTCAGCGGTTCAATGCAAATGATTTCAACAAGGCTATCTCGACTGTATCTGTTATCTGATTTTAACTCATGATGTGAAGTTTGGAATGATAGCAAGCAATAGCAAAAGTAAATCAAACAGAGATTTTGGTGGTTCCAGTGATAGTTAACAGTCCCAGAGAAATAACCAGTTCTTTTGCTTTTTGACTGTTGGTAGCAACACTCTGAGCCAGTTCAGACTGGATAAAAACTGTGTTTGCATCCCCATACATAACCCTGGATGTCTTGTATTAGGCATCTCTGGATCCTTCACAGTTGATATCCCCCTTGCAGCCATGTTCATAGTAAACGGTCAGCATTTGGAACTGACAGTTGGTGTTTATGAACGTTCAAAGCTACATTCATAACACCTCTTTTAAACCAAATTTAATAAGCAGTGCTTGGATCTTCATTATGTAACATTTTTTTTGATGATTTTTCCACTATTTCTTGATCACCTGCTGGCAACATGTGGAACTGCTGGCCACCTAAACCTAAGCGTTCACAAACACCAGCAAGATTTATAAAGGCCGACTGGTGATACTGAGACACAAGTTTTGAATACCGATATTAAATGTACTCCAACTCTAGACAGTTTTAAAGTTAAACTGAAAACTATACTGTTTTCCTGTACCTTTCTTTAGTTGAATTTTACTGCATTGCTTTTACTCATCTATTCTATGTTTTAATCCTTTTTCTTTCCAAATCAGCTTTTTTTGTGATTTTATTATACCTGTAAATTTGTTTTTATTTGTTAAGTGAATTTATTTATCTTTTTATTTCATCTTAATGCCTCTGTAAGCACTTTGAGTTGCCTTTGTGTATGACATTGGATGAGATGTGATAATATCATGACATGGCTCTGTAGTGGCTCTGTGTGAATGGAAAAGCAAACCAGTTCTTAAAGTAACACCACATATGATTGTGCTCTTTAGCACCCTCTCTGGTTGAGAAGCGCAATTGTCTATTACCGCCATTGTAAATATTGTTGTCTTGTCTCCCAGCTTCAATTATGAAATAACCAATGAACCAGTGGGAAAACAAGAACTTTAGTATTAGCCTAATATCAACCAAACTCAAACACACAGGATATGCAAAACAAAGTATGACTTGCTAATCCAATAGCAGCAAAGTTCGGACATAATCCGACTCACAGCCCTACTGTCTCAGCTCATACCAGCGAGTATATGATGGTTCAGTATTGACTCATGTACAGGATGTTGCTGATCACTCTTTCTCTCTCTCACTTTCTTGACTTTTCTGATAAAACCCTGTTTCTTTTCTTTTCTTTTCTGCTATGACGTTTGTAGTGATCATGCTCTGCAGATAGTTTCATCTTATAGTTAGCATCTGGCTAACTCCACATAGCAAACACTGACCATGGTTGCCATGTTTGATTATCATAAGTAAGTTTTAGTTGCTTGTCTTTCGATAAATTCACTTACAAATATCAATAGTTTACTTGTCTGTTTTAGTTTTGGATGTACCTCGCGTTTCCACAATTGTAGTTTGAGACACATCAATAACAAAAAGAGGAAAGATGTGGAGAAGCGGTTTACCTGATTATGGGTTTTTCTCTGAGATTGTGGCGCCACAGGTCAGAGTCCATCTTACGTAGTCCTAATATAGTTCAATGGCTGGGGCCCAACTGTGGTGTAAGTACAATTTGTCTTGTTATAGCCCAACACCAGTTTCAGTTGGTCAAAAAAGGGCCAAAGAGAGGAGGGTAGGGTTTGATTGCCAGCCAACCACCAGTGCTGCTCAGAATAGAGCAAAAGTGGCAGAAAAACGAAGTGTGGGCCGAACATGGTGAAGCAGAAGAGACTAGGCCTCGAAGGACTTGAAAGTCTAGTTTTAAGTGACCAGTTTTAGGTTTTGTGTCATTAATAAAGGTTTATTATTATTATTATCATTATTAGTATCATTATTATTATTATTATTGTACCTAAAGCAAAAATGGTCTTTTCTGTTTATTTTCTTCTCAGAGTACATTTTTTTTCACTCCTTCTGAGTTTTCAAGTATGTTTTCAAGTATCTGAGTCCAGCAGGTGGATGCACAAGGAGACAGGTTAAATTTATTCAAAAAAGCTGATTAGAAGGGACAGTAAAACAATATGTGGACATTTTAAAAAAACCGGATTGGACAGAATCACTTCTGAAACAAAACCAACTAAGATGTGGTGCTCAGGAGCATTACCAGGAGGGGCTCTCTAAGAAACAGAACAATGCCACAGGCAAGCTTTAATATTTATTGCTTATTGCTGAATATGTCAGCTTTTGAGATATTAAAGGATCTTCTTAATTAATTACTTTAAATTTTCACTAAGCCCCAACCAGGCCTAAGACACCTATGTGAGGGGTGGGAGCCTCACACTGAAACAAATAGAATGAAAGCACTCAAAGAGCAAGCTAAATCTGTACTGAATAAAAGATACAATAAGTGTCTGACAGGTATTGATGCTTACTGCATCAAGAAAGGTGTGTCTGCCCAACTGTTTTATCAAAAATCTTCTATGTTAATGTGTTTGTCTCAAAAGATTTATTTGGCAGAAAAACACGTAGTTGGACTGACGGAGACGTGAACTGATCATGCTTCTCTGTTGCTCAGAGAGTGTTATAAAGCAACTCACCGCCAGGACAATAGGAGGCATAGCATTTTTTGTTTGTTTCTTTTTCTCCGGAGACCAGAACGCCATCCCGTCTGTGGTCGTCATTGTTGTTGGATAAATAAAGAATGAACAGCCTCAGATCTGACGCACTTTCTGAAACAAACCCATAAAGTGTAGGAACTCATTGTGTTGAACCTCCTTTCTGAAAGAAAAGAAAGAATAGAGGCCAAGAGAGAGCAATTGGTGATGGAGCTGGAAATGATCAATACTGATCAGAAAATGCTCCATAGATTCTGCTGGGGTCCATTTCAGAAAGCAGGTTATGGAGAAAAAGTAACCAGTGATCTGAATGAAAACAGACCTGGTTCCCACTCCACCTAGTCGGATGTGCTGATAGCCGCCACATCGTGTCATTATAGCGGCAGCTAAATTAAAAAAACTATATTATATCATCCATCCATCATCTATACCCGCTTTGTCCTGTGCAGCATCACGGGGGTCTGCTGGAGCCTATCCAAGCTCACTTCGGGCAAAAGGCAGGGGTACACCCTGGACAGGTCGTCAGTCCATCGCAGGGCCACATGTAGACAGACAACCATTCACACACTCACTCAGACCTAGGGACAACTTAGGAACACCAATCAACCTAAGGAGCATGTCTTTGGACTGTGGGAGGAAGCCGGAGTACCCGGTGAGAACCCACGCAAGCACAGGGAGAACATGCAAACTCCACACAGAAAGGCCCCTGTGGAGGCTCAAACCAGGAACCTTCTTGCTGTGAGGCAACAGTGCTAACCACCAAGCCACCGTGCTGCCCTATATTATATTATATTATTTTATATTATATCATTACATTCATGAGAAAATAAAGGAAGCAGTACTGAAAGAAAAGAGGTCCAACTTTATCAGTACCCCACTCTTTGTTTCCTCTGCACACACATGGCCTATATGTTTTTCTATGTTGTTGTTTTTTTTACATGGCAGTGTTGTTTTGAGATGAGGAAACCAGAAGAGAGAGGTAGCTGACCAGTCACAGACGTGTTCTATCAGTAGGCTCTCTGTCATTTTTACAGATAGTTAGAGAATTGGGGAGGTATCCGCAATCTGTCGGAGAGCTGCTGAAGACCATCAGAGAGGGCTCAAAGTGACCAAGTCGGAGGAGCATAAACCAGCCTTTAGTCTTGTGATTGTATATTTCTAAAACTTAACAGAAAGAGAAGAATAACAGACAGTAATTTTCTTGCGCACACAATCAGATACGCCCTCTTTTCACTCTGTTTGTTGTTCTCCACTCTCTCTAATTATCTCTTGAAGTGAACGTCTTGTTCTGTTACATTGTGTTTCAGAGCTCTTCACAGACCATAGCATTTCAGAGGTTAACCAAGAGAATTGTCCTTCCATCCTCTAATTGCTTTTTCTTTTCTTTTTTGGGTTTCTCTCTGTCTCTTTCACACTGTGCTTCCTTCTGTTTCTGAGGTGAACGTCTTGTCCTATTACACTGTGTGTATAAGGTCCTGTTAGACTGTGACACTTGAAAAAGTGAATAGCTTGTTCTCTTGTTCTCCATCAGCACCTGATGGAGAACAAGAGGTACTCAGCTGCTGCATAAAAAGCCCATGGTGTGCTCTGCTGGGTGGTGTCACAGAAAAAGAAAATCTCTTCAGCCATATTTGGACTAGAATCCTGTGCTGATAAATATTCCCAATTTAAGAATCACTGTGACGACATGAAGAAAAATCATGCTCATGCAGTGACAAACCAAAGAAAAAGCTTTGAATGTTGCACTGTGTTACAACATCAGCAGCAAAAGCCCTAGTATACAAATGTGGGAATCTTGTTCACTTTTAAATTACACTACTGCATGACAAATAAGACTCAATTTGGCAGAATGCATGTTTTTTATACTCATGTTTTATCAATGTGGTTTTGGAAAAAAAAGAACAAACTTTGTGCAACGTGAAGTGTGAGCTCACCTTTTCACACTACAGTCATTTCTCAACTTTTAACAAGAATTGATCATTTGTGCTAAAAAATGATGAATTTCCAGTTCCCTCTACATGTTTCTGAAATGTGGGAGAAAACCCAGATGGAAGTAAAACCCATGTTTTTGGTGGTGTCACACTGTGTGTTGTTGATCCTTTTACCTGCTGTCTTGCAATATATGAGTGGATGTTTGCGTGTGTGTGTATGTGTGCACTCACGTGTGTATTCGTGTTAGTGTGTCTGTCAGTATATGGTCACAATAAACATCCTGCTGGCATCAAAGTTCAGTGGAAGTAAATGTGCACCAGTGCTCGAGTGAGTGGGTGGAAAACATGGTGTGTGTGTTTGTAACCGCAGCACTCCCTCACAGCAGCCCACCATTAAAGCTCGGTGCCAACCCTCTCCCAGCACACCAGGATTAACAGCACTTAAATGGGCCTGTTAGTACACCACCTCCTCTTTGCCTCCCACGCCGACCAGTGCAGATGGTGCTGCCCACAGCGTTGTGCTTGCAATGCACACTTCCTCTGTTGTTTAGTGTTCTCCGCTCAACCCCAGCCACCTAAGCCTCCTCCAATAAATGGTGGTGAAGTGCGCTCAGCAGGGGACTAAGCTCAGAACATCCTCTGTTTTACAGATCTATTGGAATCTGACTAGATAACAGAGGGAGGTAAATAAGGATGGTGGGAGACACTGAACCAGATAGGCGAAATACTATTCATTCCCTCCTTTTGTTTTGTTACTGTCTCTTTCTTTTGCTCTATATCTGGATATCACATGACCTTTTGGGACAAATTACAAACAGAGCAAGTACAAACGCATGTACACACATATGCACACAGAAAAGATGAATGTCTACTGCACAAATCAATGACAGATGGATTTCTATTTAAATCTACTGGCAATGGCACAGCAGCAGCAGAATGGGAGATAAATAAACATAAGGATGGATGGCAGCATGGATCACGAACATTTGTGTTTGTTGTCCATTTATGCACAGGTGAATCTAAAGTATAAAAGCCTGTCCAGGAAGATTTTGAGGGACTATGGCTTAACTGGCCCCCATTGCATAATATCAGGGCATGTACTGTTCACAGGAATTTACTGGCCTCAATGAGAAATTCCAGAAATTACAAGAAAGCACCATACAGAGGAACTGAGACAGCATACAGGAAGAGTGGGATAAGTAATGAACAACAAAGAACAGTGTCATGTTTGTCTCTCTCTCTCTCTCTCTCTCTCTTCCT
>JBAMYA010046793.1:0-10805 GCA_037176975.1 Arrhamphus sclerolepis | reverse complement strand
CATTGTACATAAAACCTACTGAATGTCTTGACACAAGTTCAGCCAGGGTACGAAATGGAAATTTAATCCGATACAGATTTGACTTTTTTAAGACAATTCTCCATTTGATCAACATTTAGAAGGTTTGTGTCAATTAATATATTGAATAGTTTTAATAATATATGAAATATTCTGTATAAAGCTAAGCTGTTAGCAAAAATATTGTTTTCCCTTTGATCAAGCAACATCAGTACTGTCTTCCAGTTGCCAAAGTGAGATTTTGCTGTCTTAATAGAGCTCTTTTGTTGTACTATGTTCAGTCAGAAACGCCCATGAATGAGGTCTTTATGGAGCCCTGCAACCCAGTGGAATATAATAAGGAAGTTGTTGTGTCACTTTTAGTTTACTCTCTGTGATTGTTTTGCGCGTAATTAAACTAAGATGACAGTGCATTTACTGTCTTGAATAGGGGATTTTGTGAGGTAATTTTACAGTAATACCAATGTACTTCCCAGCTTTGACCTTCTAAGACATAGGCCTCTTGCTTTGTCTTTTGGTGCTGTAGGACTTGTGTGGTTCAGCGTGTCCGGGTGAAGAGTTGGTGCTCTTATTTCATGAACCACTTCTGAGTATTTCTTTTCTATTTAAGGGAAACAACTAGGACTGGACCTGAAAACACAGATATTTGGGTATTTTTTTTCATTAGACTGATATTCAGTCATGCGTGGACCACAATCATTCGGTTAAGCAACCCTACATACCTCCATCACACTTTTTTGCGTCATACACGATGTAAGAGTTCCCCCACTCCCACCCCCACAGAACAACTAAAAATAAAACTAATCGCATACACTATATTTGGGAGTGGATATGACGACTTTGACGTGAAGATCAAAATTTTGATTATTAATCTTATATTATCTCTCATCTTTGATGTTTATGAAATATTTCTAAATTTAGAGGTTTTATAAAGGAGGCCCAGTGTTTAACCTGGAATGTGCAAATCTCTAACAGCACTTGTAAGACGCTGGTGGTTACTCTTAATTGGTTTTGATAAATGTGTCTCTTTCAAGCCAAAGCCAAAATTCATCATTATGTAGATGTGAATCATTCCTTTATCAGAAAGCTGAAAAGCAATTTAGTGTTTCTCTATTTCATGTCATGTTGTTCAGCTGTATCGCACACAGATTATGCTCTATCTAGCTGAAAGTGAGCTATTCTCTTAAACGTTCCTGTACGTGCCCTAGCCTTGAAAAAAGTCGGTTCTTGTCAATGCAATAGCTTCTGCAGAAATGGAATAAATAAACATGATTTTGTGCGTCATCCCCCTTGTGTCGTGCAAGCGGATGTTCAAATTAGCATGCTTCTTTTCAGGCCTGGGTTCTATTATCCTTGCTGATAGGGTTCTTTATAGTTATCGGGGGGGGGGTGCTGTTTGAAAGTGTGGCCTGTTTTAATACACGAGTGCAGCCTTGAGGAATGTGAGGAATTTTGTCATTTATTTTCAACCGTGGTTGAAAATTAGAACTTGGAGCACTCAAGGCATGTGATTTAAATTAGGGGAGCTGTAAACACTTGAAGATATGTAATGGTCAGACAGACTGGGGGTCTGACTTGTGCCTGTGTCTGGACATGCTTCACTCAGCTATTTAGGTGAGCAAAGTTGTAAACAAAATGCAACTTTCCTCTGCTAAAAGTTTCACACAGTACTGTGCAAATGTTTTAGATATAAATCTATATTTTCTGTCAGCATGTTCTGTAGTGATTTTTTGATAAACTTGGACACAATTTTAAGTGCACTTGGTCATCATCTTGGAAGCCTTGCTTCAGCTCTTCTCAGTTGCTCATTTTTCTTAACATAATCTTAGACTGACTTGAAGATGCGTGGGAGCCACATCATCTGTTGCAGTACTCCTTGCTCGTGTTGCTCAAGAAAACTTTTCATATCAACGTACCCCTTTTTTCTATATCCAACTAAATATTTTAAGTGCCTTAAGCCTTTGCAGAGTTGTGTACAGACAGTACTCGTACATGAAACATCCCCACTCGGACCTGTGAGCCTCTACATGATTGATCGCTCTCCTCTATGGAGTTGCTGATTTCTTGGAGTTATTGATGGCAAAATAGAGGTGCCGTTTTGGCTGCAGCCAGGGGACCATGTGTCACTCTGATGATGTGTAGCTGTTCTTTGACCTGTCTTTTGAAGCAATCCTACTTTCCTTATGTATCATGTGTAATCTCAGTCCAAATTGTGATATGGGGTGAGCAACAAGGCAGTTTTCTGAGGATAGAAAAATGTATTTTGCAAGCACATACTTCATATTTTGAAAAGCTTTCTTTTCTTAGAGTACCTCAGTCTGAGGTAAGTTTGTTCTTTTCTGTGTGTTCTTCTAAAATATAGTCATTTGTTCTGTCACAAATCTTAGCTGCTTATGTTCAACTCAGTCTGCACACTTGCTCAACATGGCAGAGTTTCTACTATGTCCCCCTAAAAAAAAACCAAAAAAAAAAACCTTGTCATTCATCCCTGTTAAACAACTGTTAATCAGTAACACACACTCAGTCTCATAAAAGGTGCTTGTTGGAAGTACTTCTGTGAATTGTGTAATGTTCTGCTACATGACCCCTGTGTCTTTATCTGTCAAAATGGTGGCTGTTCTTCAGTTTTGTTTCATTTTGTTCGTTTCTTATTGATATTCCTGCTCTATAAGTCATCTGAACAAGTGCCTGTGTGGATGTGTAACTTAGTACTGTAATGTGTAACTTCTGGTAAAGTTTCCCTGCCTTATATGTTGAGTGTCACGGTGTGAACCCGTTCAGTAGTTGTGTCAATATTTTGCCCCATCCTTTTGTGAATGAATGTCTTTAGCCTGAACCATGAAATTTTCCTAACCCCAAGCAAGTAGTTTGATTCCAAACCATAACTAGTTTTTGTACATAACGAGAGTCACTAAATACAGCATTTACGATAAGAAGAAAAAGTCTTGAGAATAATATTGAAGGGTATCCTCCTTTGAAGCATTTAGCTGGTAATGCCTTTGTTTTAGAAACATTACATTGAAGGACCTGTTATTTCTGTGCTGTCACATGACAAGTGCTGATAATTCTGGTTCTTGTAAGCATCATCCAGATGTTTTTGTAGCCATGCTATCTTTGGTATAGGAGTCCTCTTAGCCCTGAAATAATAAAAATACACATACAAATCTTCTCAAGAGGCTATAATGTGACTACTGAAGGAGCACTTGCCCTTCAGTCTAAACAGTGGAGAAACAGAGAAGTTTTCAGCGACTTTCCTGGTAGTCAGGAGTGGGCAGTATACAAACTTTTCATAGTGAACCCAATATTGATTTTTTTTTGCCCATTATGTAATTCACAATATTTGAAATGTCTTACTGTAGTGGATGTAATATAAAATGCAACAACCAAAAGAATCTTGGACGTAGAATTGTTTTTAATTGCATATATGAAAAAGTACTTGAACAGATCAATTAATCCATATTAGTTAAATCAAGTACAAAATATGGACCACATGTATTCAATTTCTTCTTCTTACTCTTGCTGATAAAGTATGTCCTACCTGGCAAAAGCAAAACGGAGTTAAAAATAGCATCAGAGTGAAGTCATTGGGTCAGATAATTTCATTTTGACAAAGTGCATAGTGTCAAATAGACCCTAACATGCTGTTTTTGGCACGTCGACGGATGGAAATGTTTCCATGATTAGATTGAAAAATTCCTTTTTATTGGCTTTTCAAAAGCTATTAAGAACATTGTAGCTATATATCATTTCTTAAATACATATTGTAGTTGCACTCATGCTGACATGAATTATTGCTTCTAATTTAAGTTTAAGCGTTTTGCAATTCTTTGCCAAATGGAGTCTTGTGGGGAATCTGAAATGGAGTTGACTCAGTGGTAAAGCTCTCAGGTGCCAGATTTGCCCATTTGTGTTGCTAAATTTGAAACTAACTAAATCTATTAAAGATTTGAATACAACTGTCTCTCTAAATTCTAATTCCATACCATACAGGTGGAAGAATTTGTATATTATGATACACTGTTTGAGTAGTGTATATTTGAGATTAATGAGGATTTTCTGCATAGTTTTGAGCAGAGATAAAGTATGTCCCACCAACTTTGTAAAATTACAAGTGTTCTGTTCTGTTCAATTCAGCATCCAGCTACATTTATGTATGGCTTAATTAATTACTCCAGTATGTTAATTAATGTTGTAACACTTGATGAGAAAGGTTTATTTTTGGGGCAGCTGATATTTACTAGCCACTATTTATAATAAAATTGCATAAAGTAACATTATTAATGAGGTCTGCTTTTGGTAATGACAAAACATTCCTTAGGCTCTCTCTCTGTTTATTGACTTGTGACAAGATAGTATTCTTGGTAAAATATTTAGATATATTTTGTATTTGTTGTTGTTTCACTGGGGATCATAAATTTCACTCTACATTTAATCTTTTAGTGAAATGACTAGAAAGATTGAAAGTGTTTTTAATGTTTTTGTTTTGAGACTGTCTGCAACCCCAAATCAGAGCAAACATAGAAAAAAAAGAAAAAGAAATGCAGTATTTTGACATTTATTTATTGCATAAAGTGTGAGCCAATGATATTTCATGTATTTTGGGGGAATTTACCTCCCCTCACTCTGCCCACATCTCCTGCCTGGCTACTAATCAATAAAAAAGCTATTAGAGTCACCAAAATAAATAAATGAGTCAGTAGCCTATACAAAGTTGTGTAATATGATAAACAAAAAGTCCATAGATATCTAATTTTTATGCTTTTTAAGGAAGACATAAGTTCAAGTGAAAATGTAACATGGATTAGAGGTTAAGTCTCGACTCTCTCTGTGTCTAGTGGGATGTTAAAATTACACAATCTGCCAAATGTGCAATGTAGCATTCAATTCAATTCAAAAGTTTTTATTTCAAACATGTCAGTGTAAAGTAACAAGTGTGATAAGAGTATCAGCAAGAATGAAAGGAAAGGTGCACAAGATGGTGGAGAGACCTGCAATGTTTGTATGGTTTAGAGACAGGAGGCAGAGGTTGAAAATGTTGAGGTTTTCTTTGGTAACGAAGAAGGAATGGAACAAAGGAACGAAGATCAGGAATGAGAACGTAAGAGAGAGAGTACATGTTAGATGTTTTTTGGAGAGAATGTCAGAGAGGCCAGACTGAGATGGTTTGGACATGTTCAGAGGAAGGATAGTGCATATATTGGTAGAAGGATTATAAGGTTGGAACAACCAAGATGAAGTGTACTGGAAGACCAGAGAGGCGATTTATGGACGCAGTGAAAGAGGACATGAAGTTAATTTTAGTGAGGGAAGAGGATGCAGAGGACAGGGTTAGAAACAGTGGTGTTCAGACCCAGTCCTTGAGGACCGCTGTCCTGCATGCCTAAGATGTTTCTGGCCACAACACACCTGATTCACATTAATGAATCGTCATCAGCTTGTCATCAAGGTCTGCACCAGTCTGTTAATGATCCACATATACCACTACATACACTTTTAAGGGATTTTACAAACTTTCTGTGAGTTTAGAACTTTGAACTTTGTTTTTGACATTTTGTAAAATTTGAAATGAGACGTGACACTACCAGGAGACTTGGATTCCATAAAGATGGCAGTACTTAACGCCATCAGTTCCCTGGTGCACTGGTATTATTTTGCTGGGGGATCACACATTTTTAATACCATTGTTGTTACACGTGTGCTTGGCTGGAATTTGTGATGTTGTTTACTGAACACAGTTCTGCAGTTACTACTGATTTAAAGAATAAAGCAATTTCATCTTCTTGATTTGCTTAGCGGTTAGCAATCAATGCTGCAGTTATTCTAACATTAGCTTACATGAAATGTAAACCCTGAATCTGAACATGCAGTCAATGGCTGTTATAAAATTAACGATGATAATATAGTTTTTAAAGCATTAATTTTGACAGCAGTCATTTTTTACCTTTTCGAGTAGAACTGCAAGCTACTGCCAGATGTACCAAATCACATGTTGTAGATAAAAATATTATGTTATGTGACGTCTTCTTGGAATATATGTCCATCTATTTATTATTTATACCCACAGAGTGGAGTATATGTAATTAAGTATTTATTTTCCAACGGCATGCATGTTTTCCATGGTTTACATTTTTATTTATCAGTTCACTTAGTTGTTTTAGCCATAATATAAAAATATCACTGTGAAGGGAGGGAGGGGGTGTTAGATTAGGTTACAATTAAATAATTATTGTTAAATAATATTAATTTCAAAAATATAAAAGAAATCCATTACAGTGGTTTAAACCATCCTGCCCCACCCTAAATAATTTACATTGAGTGGCATTACATTTCATTAAGGGTCTTCTGAGCTGACTGAACAATATCTGTCTTTTTATCAGCAGGTTCAGGAGAAGGATGTGGAAAGATCATTCAGCGGTTCCCCAAAAAAGACTGGGAGGGAACAGCCTTCCCTCAGGGAGTGGAGATGGTGAGTGATGACGCGCTTCTACTAAAGATCTCAGACTAAACAAAACTACATAGGTATTTTGTTCATAGAGAATGTAATACATACAGAAGGATTAAAAGAATATGTTTATTCGTGGATGGATATGTTTTGATAGTTTATGACTCTACATTAGAGAGTTTTATTACTAGAATAATAGAAGTGTAATTTCTTGCTAGTTAGACATGTTAATGATCAAACAGTTATTAATCATGTGAACTAACTTGCTGAAGAATGTCCAGAAGTGCTTAATCTCATTTTAGTGCTATATGGATAGTTTTTCTTAGGAACTAAAGTCATGTGAGGGGCAAACATTGTTCCCGTCTCCCGGCATTCATCAGTTGAAAGTTTACAGTATTTATACTACATGTTTATAAAGCTGGTTTTAATTATTTCACCTCAATTCTTTTGCTTTGCATTTATGTCTTTTGACTGAGGGAATCAGAATTTTTATCAGAATTTTTATATTCACTGGTTTCTGTATGGTTTCATAATTATAACTGATAATTAGCTAGTGAGGGTCCGTGTTTGATCCATTGCAAGCTTGCTGTTTTTCTTAAATGAAGTAATTTTTGTCTTAAGAAGGTATTTTTCCACCCAAAAGGACTAATTATAACCCAAGAACATTTTATGTTTTGAATACTGATTTGTACTATGGAGCCTGGCCAGTGGGTATTAGTGTTTCCTGTCCATTCACATTTGTGATTTTCTTTGTTCAGTTTAGTTTTTGAACCATTTTCACTTCCACTTATTAAGCAACCCCATTCCTACAATTCTTTTTTCTTTCTTTTTTTTGCATTATACCCAACCAACTATGTGGTTCCCATTTGTGTTTGTTTCCATCTTCTGTTATAGCAATAGGAATAGGTCCCTCTCTTGCTTCCTTTTCTTCTACTTGGTGACTTTAAGGGGTCTTTGACAGGGTGTCTGTTATGTTTACATGGGCAATCCAATAGATAGTAAAATATGTTCTTATCAAGGCTGGGAAAAAAAATTGTCTGTCTCCAGGGTACCATTTGCAGTTAAGTGGATCATGTTACCCAGGACATTAGTGCCTGTGTTATATCTGTTTTGTTCATTTAAACTTGCCACTACTGATAAGCTTTTAATGACCAGGCAGGATTGTTTGGCTGTTCATAACAAGTGAAACAGAAAATTGACACTGTGATCCAAGGCAATACTTTTTGTTTTCAAAATATTACACATCCCATACTTCATTGCAGTTAAGTATTATTTTCTGGACCAACAATACTTCATTGGCTGGTGACCAGAATTTGGTGGGCCATTACCCAGTGAACAGCCAATCAATTTTGGAGAGATCCAATTATGTGCCAGACGGATTTACACAAGAGAGACACACAATGGTTCATCTCAAGTGCACATCAACAACAGAGCATAATGTCTCAATCTAATAAACATAAGCTAACATGTTGTCAGATTGGAAGTTATGTACTGTGGCTGTGTTCCAAATGGCATACTTTTGTGAGAACACTCAAACACAGTAAACTCAGAACACTGGGCACTTGCATACACACTGTGAATGAGCGCTGTCCCAGTGTGTAAGTGCTGTTGTGCTCTTACTGGAAAGTCAATGGCAAATTTTAATAACAAGATTTGCCTTTTTGTCAGTCATCAATTTTAAACAAAATTAACTGAATTTTCTTGGTTATAGTGTGTCTAATCTTTGCCCTTTGCTTTGATGAGAGGTTAAAGCTACACAGTCATTGGCGCCAAAGACAATTTGTCATCCTTTTAACTGAAAATTTAGCAAAAGAGAGTCCCAATACTTCCAAAATGTCAACAAGATAGCGACTATTGAGAATTACTGACTTTGAAACTGGCTTAGGCTCAGTCAAACCATCAAGTATGGTCATAATTTAGCCAGTGTCAAAGCCCACCTACCTCACTCCACTTCTGCCTCTCTTAAGTTATTCTTTTGTTCATCTCCCCTTTTTTTAGTACATATTTTCACTTGGAGAAAACAAAACTTTGATATCAGTACAGAGGCGATTTCTCTTAAGACTTCAAGGGAAGCTCAGCTTCCGCTAAAATGTCACAAATTAGATGTTCAAATATGTAGAGTTGTGTTAACATTTCATTGACTACAAATACGTTAGAACACGTTTGTCTCAAAGACGACCTTGTTCGGAAACATTAATGCCACAGATTTACAGAAATTGTTCTCTTATACGGTCTATGATCAATGCATTTGCCCGTAGAAGCTGAGCGTCCATGTTCTTCAATGGAACTGCATGGAACAGTTTTTTTCATTGGATAAATGCCACGATTTTATCCTGCCCCCGGATGCTCAGTTTCTCTGGGGGTGAATTGAGCTGTGGGCTGGCCTGGACGTTGAGCTTCCGCATGATCATTGGGGGATCAGTCGAAAGGCTGAATCCTGTTTTGATTGACAGCTATTTTGAGATATACCCTGTCAATCATTGAGAGCTCAGTCCCATTGCAGATTTTGCAAGTGAAGTTGAAAGAGAAACTGCAAGCCATGTCTTGGTATTTGCTTGGTGAAATTATTTGACCATTTCCATTGTTCATTTCTTACACTGTAAATAAAAGACGCTCATAGTATTTCCTTGTTTCAGTTTAACATCATTTCAACATTTCCTTGTTCGAGTTTAATATCATCTCATTAGTTCGTTCACAGACCATTTTTTTGAAAAGGAACAGAGGACAGAATTTACAAACATCCCAAGTTTCCGGGAACTTCTGGGAGTCACCCAGATTTAGATAGCGACCCCCTGATTCCCACAAATCAGATGAAATCTCCCAGAATCTAAAGCAAGCAGCCAAGAGCGCACCTAAATGTGCATGGAGGTGAGACAGACTTTTTTCCCAATCGCATGTGGGAAGGCGAGGGTGAAAAGGGCATACCACAGAACGCCAGAATAACAGTAAAGTCACAGGTCTAACTTCTCCGTTACTGCTATCAAGCACTGTATCACATAGGGAAAGGAGAGGGGTGAAAACCCAAAAACAACAGACTCCTGTCATTCATACTCATGTCCGAATTTACGTATAAATAAATATAACAAATTTTATATAGCCGACAATGAGCTTCCCTTCTTTGAAAGACCGGCAGCCGCCACTGTAGCAGTAGTATTTCCTTCATGTCAGAACTTTATCAACATGGGTAAAGTTGTAGTGCCAAACAAAGACTTGGATATACATATGCTTCATGATTTAGTTACTTTTGGCATTTAAATAGGACAACAGGGATTGTTGCTGGCCTGATGGCACATCTTTAGATTTCTTGGGGAAGCATGAGTTGAGCTGCAAATTGTAGTTATTTAATAATCAGTGTTTAGGTGGACTTGCAGAACAACGTAGTTGCAATGCAACCTACAGTTCAGTTTGGCTATGCTTGACATCATCTTATTGAAAGTTTACTGAGGCCAACACAGGACGTGTTGAACACCTACGTGTGGGGTGGAGGGTTAGCTGAATATGCTGTTGAGAATATTTCGTAGAAAAAAAAAAAAAGAGTCAGCAGGAGGGACCACAGACAGAAAACATTTAGGGGTTCGAACTGGCCAAGAAAACTGCAGTTGTTGCATTTCTGATTTCTCCTATTTTCTTCAATGCCTCAACATAAATTAGACATAAAATTCTGATTTTGGATTAAGTGTCTGCACCACTGAAATCACTCGGATCGGAATGCGTCTGCCAGATGTAGTTATGCATATTCCTAAAAACCCCAAATTACTTAACCATGATTTGTGGCATCTTGATTCATGTAAAAAACAAAGTGGATCAATTGTGTAATATTGATATGATGCATGGGTCTGCTTTTTAGTATTTTTGGCAAAATGTTTAGAATAACTGGACAAAATACTGGAACAAAAAAATAGAAATGTGATTAGATTTTCCCCTTTTGCTCAGGAGGTTCTACAAAATACATTACTGAATAGGGACTGCTTTTTTTGTTTGGCTGCATTCATAGGAAGCCAGAGATCACAAAGTGTTTTATCATTTTGGCGCCAAGTGATTCAGAGCACTATAACCGCAGATGCAGAGGCCAACAAGTTGCATAAGGAGTCCAAATATCTGAGCCAAAATAAATGGAGAGAGCTAATCTTGATATTAAAATATTCCTCATAAACTTATGTTTAAATGAAAAAAAAATGGGACAGGGGGGCTTTTGATCATTTTTGATGAATTAAGAAATTAGATTGTGTGGCTTTAATGTTTGGATTACATGTTCATGATTGTTAGAATATCAATCAATCAATCAATCAAACTATATTTATAAAGCGCTTTTCATACAGTTGTAACGCAAAGTGCTTTACATAAT
>JBAMYA010046792.1:0-10805 GCA_037176975.1 Arrhamphus sclerolepis | reverse complement strand
GTACTGTGGCAGCTGCTGTAACTTCGTCATGCTGACTGTATGATGACAATAAACTATTCTATTCTATTCTTATTCTTATTGTTGTTGTTGTTTTAGTAATGGTAGAGCTTTTCATATAACTATTTAAAATATTTTTTTTTTGTTGTTATTGCCTTTCATTTCTTTCATTTTATTCACGACCTTAGCACATCCTAATTTGATGTTGCACAGTTGATGTTTGGGTTTAAATGAAAATAGACAAAAGGAAAGTAAATTGTTTATCTCCAGAGTTTATTACCACTAGTGGTCACATGACCAATTTCTTCTATGGTTTTTCTAGATAAACAGGACTGGCATTACTTCCCCCCAGCAAAATCACCCCACTCCCCCCTACTGATTGAAGAGATTCTAATCACCAATTGAATCCTGTGAAAACAAATAAAAACATTCAGAAAAAATATTTTTAGTGTCCTTCCATGCTTCCATCCAGCTCTCCCCTGGTCATTTTTATACCCACTAAAACCTGTTTTCATTAAAACCGGTTTTCCTATACCTTTATGCAGATGTGACAGACAGATAATAGTCGTCATATTTATTTATCTGTCTGTAAGAAATGTTTCTGAAGGAAATGAAAACTGATGGCTGATTCCAGGAAGGCAGTAATTGCTGTGTCCAAGGGTTCTGTTTGTTTGGGTTGGATCAGTGCAGGGCAGCCAGGCGAAGCCATGTGGTTCTCTGTAAGACCTCTTCCAGGATCAGATACAAGCTTCATCTAAACATAAAGAGATAAAAATTCCTTTTCAGGAGATGAAAAGGTGACTCAGAATGCAGAGTGAATCTAGCAGAAACTCCTATACAGTCAGCAGAAGTGATCTGGTGCAGAGCGGTGGAAACGTTGGTACTCATATACTCCTGTGTTTGATGAAGGCAGAGGATGACAGGTGTACAAAACCATCTGGAGGAGAGATGGAATCAAGCTGGAGACACTGGCATTTTTTTCAAACCAATATTCAATAACTAGTGCATTCTAATTTCACCAAATTGCAGTATGCTGTATTCTGTATATGAACACTTAAACAGTATGTCAGGAATAACCTGCTGGATGGTACTATACTACCAAAAGAAACATTTTCAATACACGACTAGTCTACTTTACTAACCTAATCCCATAATGCAATGAGCCAGTACAACAGTAATGCCACTGACTTCCTGTTAAGCCGTGGCATAATTCATTTAAGGATGCCATGCTACTTACGAATGGTGACGGCTCAGTAGGAGGTAGATAGCATTTTCTGTATTGTACGGGAAGTACACAGTATGTTTTTGAAAACGTGAAAATGCCTTAAGCTCAATCATCCTTAAGAGATGGAGGTAGAGACAGCAAGGCAGAAACCCTGGGGCTTATTGTTCTGCATGCAGCAACAAAACAAATATTAGTAAAAGAAGAGGTTTGTTGAACAGTGTGGCAACAAAAAGATGTTCAAGGTAAAAGAAAAACAAAATTCAATATTACTGCAACTAGTAGGTGAATGAGGGTGGTCCTATTGGGTGTTTATTTTGCTTGTGTATAGACTAAGTGTTAGATCTTTGAAGTGTCTAAGTGTGCAGGGGAGAGAACATGTACAATTCCCCTCTGTGATGTATTCTGCCTTGGCAAATGCCAAAAGGATCAAGCAGATGCTTAAACATCTGTGAGATCAATTCACTCACTGAAAACTCCATATGGGGATTCTCCCTTGGTGGTGTGGGTGAGAAATAATTAATCTTATTGTTATTCATCATTTTCATAGTGCCTCCCCTCATATGGTGGCAGTTGTAAAAGCAAACACATGACACATATGGCAGCAATGTTGATTCCATAGATGCTATCACCCAAGATACTTAGCACTATTTTCTTCTGCTTATGAAACATACAGGTTCTGAATTGTATTACACCTCCACATATTATGAACAAATCCAACAGTGAGTGCAGTTAGTAATTACCCAGGCCAGAATGAGATCACTTTACAATACTAAATTTAACTGTTGCTATTTTAGCAGGTTGGTAGGAGTGGTGAACAGTGTTTAATTTAACTACAAATGCTGCACAAAGCAGAGTAATCAAGAACCAAAAATCCCATCACACATCCATAAGCAGAGCAGGCAAAGAGAGTAGTAAGCAGCACAGGAAGCAACACAAATACACAGTCGGAGGGAAGAGGATGGATGGGACGATATCTAGACAACGGGGTAAGGGGCTGGTGAATGTGAGCAAACAGGTGGGGCAACGAGACTGGGAGGTTTCAAAATAAAACAACATAAACACACTACAGAAAGTAGAAGAAAACCATGGTCAGCAAAGCTGAAAAACAAATTTGATAGTATCATTTTAAAGTTCAGAACAGCACAACAACACTTTCAAAATCAATGTTTCCTTTCCAGAAGTGCTAGCTGCTCCTTCTGTAGGCTTGAATGCACAACTAGACCATCAGAGAGGCTGGCTTTTCACATGAATGCAAATAATGAGCCTCATGATCTGTTTTCTTTAGTATGGAGGATGTGGAGCCCACTATTTAAAATAATAAATAAATAAAGGTTTTCAGATTTTACTTTGTCTGACCAGAGGACAGTTTCCTATTTTGCCTCAGCCCATTTTAAATGGGTTTTGACACAGAGAAGACAGTAACATTTCTGATTTCAAATTCAAAAAAGTTAGGATGCTGTTAAAACGTAAATAAAACAGCGCAACTCATATGTTTCCCCACTTTTCTGGAAGTGGTGTTGTACAATAGGCCTGCAAACAGATTGTTTCTGAGTGTCGTGTGAAGGGATCACAGTCATTCAAGATCGATTTTCAGCCTTGTCCTATGTGCACAGGGATTTCTACAGATTCTTTAAATATCATAAGGGACCTTCTGTAATTGCAAATAAACAAAAGCAGTTATCATGTAACAAAGTTAGAATTAGCAAGATTTGCATTAGTAAGTTTAAGGTGATGTTAGCTAAGATGTTTTACTTGTTTTAGTTTCAGTGGTTCCCCCACAGGACACATTTTATACTAACTATACTTCAATATCATATCAATTTTGCAATGCTCCAAGCTGTCAATTTGTGGTGTAAAAACAAAAGAATGGTTTAATTAAAAAAAAAAGAAAAGAAAAGAAAAGAAATGAAAAAAACAAAAACAGTAGTTCCAGTTTCCATTTTTTGACTGTATGTTATCTGGTGGTGAAGTTTGCTCAACAATGACATGCTGAGTTTTTTGTTTTCTGAGTGCCTTCGCTTTTTGAACCTGTTTCTACGGAGAACATCCCATTTGGTTCTGTGTAACCATCTGGCACGTCGGCCTAAGCTTCCTAGCGACCAGACTGACATTAGAATGCAGAGAGTGAAGAGCAAGCACTTACTGAGGGTTTATCTCTGTGTGAACTTGCAAAGCTACCGCCTCCATAATGAAATTACATCCCTGAGTGAGAAAACAATGAAAATTCTGCAAAATTGTTGAAATGTAATATTTTTTCAGGTTGTTAAAAAAAGAAGTAAAACATTCAGTCAATTAGTGGCTTTGTGAGACTAAAGTTAATGTTACCTCCCTGTTGGTCTTATTGACAAGCTCACTGTCAAAGGACACGTAGTTGACTTTGGTGGACAATATATTCAAAGGATAAGGCAAACATGGGCTGATGTGTTCAGAGCTCAGCACAACTTTACTGAGGCAGCAGGGAAACAAAAAAGACTGTAGTTTAATCAGGGCTTTACAGAGATTGTTCAAAATCAGATTTGAACTGCTAATGATTGACCTTTTTGAACACTCAATATGTCCAGTACTCTGGAAATGATTGAGAAGGTGCTGTGAAGCAACAAAACATCTCACCCTGAGCAACTTTCTCTCTCTCTCTCTCTCTCTCTCTCTCTCTCTCAGTGGTACAAAGAACTCAGTTTTATTGGCTTTAAAATATTTATTTTGTTTGCATGGAGCCCTTTTCAAGGTAATTTCTTTCAGGACTTCCATTCTTCCATGTCAGGCAGCTATAACACAAAAGGAAAACAGAGGAGACAGGAAGAAAACAACACATCTGTGGAAATAGTTTGCAAAGGGAAAACACTTAATAAAAAACAAACCAGCTCAGGAAGAATGCAGATCAAAACGTCTTCAGTCAGACGTGAACACTGGTGAGCAACGTCATCTATTCTGTCATTGATGAGAGAGCTCAGTCCAGACGCATCCTTTCTGCTCTTGTTTATTTTGGCGTTTGGATGGTTATTAAAATCAGCTTGCTGCTGTTCAGCTTGATAAAGTGAACCACCCTTGCTCATGAATATTTCTGACACTGTCAAAAGGAAAATATTCAAATTCTCTGACCTGAAAAGTTTTGGTGTTTTAATGTGTTCAACATAGTCAATTTAAAATTAATCTCTTTTGTTTATTTAGGTAGAATGGTGCTTGGAACAAGTAAAGTAGAGCTTTATTGAGTATAGTAACAAAAAAAAAAAAAACTCTTTAAACCTCTGTAGTCACAGTAATGACCTGGGCCAGCTTTGAGGACTTATTACAGAGTAAAGTTACAACATTTACTTTTTTGAACAACTACTCTATGCATGATTAATGAGCTCTAGTATCCTATATAATATGGCAATGGAAATGCAATGATGATAAAAATTCAATTTAATTTAAATTCAAATCAATTCAATACTTTATCATTCCCCAAATTAACCCTTTCAGTAACTGTCTTATATATGACAAGGACTATATATCTATATATGACAAGGACATCCAAGTATTCAGTAACTGAAGTCCATCTTCTCACAGATGTAGGCACCTTTACTTGTAGTTGTGCAGTCAGATACTCCATTCTGTGGACATGTTTTACTTTCTGGATCCAGTGTTTAATGACAGGAAGTTCAGGCTTCATCCAGTTAAAAGTGATCAGTTTTCTTGCGATCATCAATTGAACATGAAATACATAACATTGTTATGAAGTTGCCTGGGAAGGACATCTAGTAAAAACAACAAAGGGTCCGTGGGGAGGTCTTTTTCCAGGATTTTTTTCATGTTGTCTTTGATTCCTTTCCAATAAGTTAGTATTTTTGGGCAGTCACAGAATATTTGTGTATGGTCACCAACCATACCATACCATACCATACCATACCATACCATACCATACCATACCATACCATACCATACCATACCATACCATACCAGTTTTATTTATAGAGCACTTTATACACCCACAGGACCAAAGTGCTGTACACAATCAACAAACAAATAAAACCAATCATAAATCAACAAGCGAAATAGAAGATAAAAAGTAAATAAATAAATAAAAATAATAAAAAATAAAATAAAACAGTAAAATAAATCAAATAAGCCAAAGCCAAAGAAAATAGATGGGTCTTAAGAAGGGATTTAAAATCAGAAAGTGAGGGGGCCTGTCTTATATTTAATGGAAGGTCGTTTCACAGCTTGGGAGCTGCCACAGAAAAAGCTTGGTCCCCCCTGAGCTTGCGCTTCGTCTTTGGCACCCTCAGAAGCATCTGGTCAGCTGACCTGAGGGAACGGGAGGGTGTGTAGGGATGTAGCAGCTCGGACAGGTAAGGCAGGATCAGGCCATTAAGAGCTTTAAAAGCAATTAAAAGAATCTTAAAATGAATCCTAAAATGTACCAGCAGCAAAAGGAGGGAGGCTAAAATGGGGGAAATGTGGTCAAATTTACATGTACCCATTAGGAGACGTGCAGCAGCATTTTGTACCCTCTGAAGCTGGGAGATGCACAAATCACTGATTCCTTCCTAGAGTGCGTTACAGTAATCCAGCCGAGTGGTTACGAAGGCATGGGTAACTGTTTCAAGATGCTGACATGAGAGAATGGGTTTTGCCACAGTTCCTCCAGCATTCGTCATTGGGACTGAGTTTGGAGAGAAAAGTCTTTTGTGGGTTTCTGAAGAACCTGGTTTTGAACTTTCAGTCAAACTCCTTCCAGCGTGGTGGTTTTAGCTGTGGGCTGGAAGGATCTCCTATAGTGGTCTGTGTTGCAGCAGATCTGAAGAAGCCTCTAACTGACACTCTGTTGTAAATTATGTGGTATTTTATGAAGTATCTGTCATTGTGCAATCAGCTCCAGGGGCTCCAGAATAGAGCCAGTCTACTTTATCATTTTGTTCAGTTTCTTTAAGTCACTGGCTCTGATGCCACTCCCCCCAACAGATGACCGTAGATAGGATTGAACTCTCCACAAAACTCCTAGAAGATATGCCACATCTTGCAAACACTTCAGGATGCAGCTGGAAACAATGAAGCAGGTACTCAAAAAGCAAAGTCCTCTTTCTCCCTTCTTATAAACAGCATCAGTGTTGCATCACCAGTTCAGTGTGTTGTCTAGGTGAACACTGAGGTATTTATACTCCACTTCTTATACCACAATGGAAATACTGCTTAGCTTATTCCTTATCACACTTAAATCTGCAGTCATCTCTTTTGTCTTGTTCACATTCTTGTTCACAAGATGACATGATTGTTCCCACACCATGCCACAAAGGCTTCTTCTGGCTCCAGCATGCAGTATCTATTCAAAAAAAAAAGTCTTTCATTTCTTTCTTCTGCACTCCAAAAGGTTGTCCTTGTGATCCAGACACCATTTTTACACAGACTGTATGCATTTTTCAAGGTTCCTATGCTGCGTTCAATAGCCATATGTGGAAGTGGGAAGTAGTTATTGAATGGTAAAATCTGGCTAAGATTATTGCTTTATAATGCTATTAGTACTATTAGTATCAAGTGCAGACCAAATAGCTTGCAAAATGTAACTTTGTTATGTGTGTCAGTTTTTCATTGTCAATCAAGTGAAGGTGGTTTGTTGTAAAATATACATCATCATGGTACCTACATTCCCTAAAGACAATGTGACTGATAAAGGTTCTCAGCCTTGCTAGGCAATATGTGCTGCTCATTATGACAAATCAGGGCTAAAGGTGTGAACCTGAAAAAATATAATCTAAAAATGAAATTTAGAATCTGAACCTGAATTAAAAAAATTAAAAAATTAAATGGTCCCATGAACTGCATTAATTGACTGATTAAATTAGTTTTCTGAGGTCTCTCAATAGGGTATGTGTTGTTTTTACCGAAAATTGCTGATGTGCATTTTTACCTACCCCCTCAAATCTCTGTGATTCTCTCTGTCATGAGAAAAAGCTGTTTCGCTGTGTTACATGGCTACACTCCGATTGGCTGTTATCGTGATGAATGAGTTGCTCGCTGATTGGTCGGAGCCAAGGTCCGCTGAAGGTGAGCCAGAATCCCTGACAGACACAGGTGCAGCATTTTACCACCACCATATTTGAACTGAATTGAATTCAGACTAAAACTTGCTTTTCTAGCGGCTCAATTTATGAGCCGCTATTTATGGATTTTAACTTCTCTTTATTAGTTGGTATATTGTCTGAAAATAATGTGAAACTTAGTTCCAGGTTGGTTTATAGTTTACAGGTCGGGGTTGTGATGCCATTGTGCTCATTTGAGTGTCAGCTGCTGAATAAAATCTTCTTGAAACTTTCCAAGGCTGGAGGAACAGTCTAGACTGAAGAAAAACACATTTTTCATCCTTAAACAAACTGATTTTCCCTCATCCATACAAGTCAACTGATCTTTAAGAGCGAGTCCAGCAGAAAGCGGGCTGGTCTTTGTTAGTGTTGGATCAGAATCCAAACGAGTCCATGTAAAATGTTACAAAACACATTGCAGGTTTTCAGATTGTATCGTGTTTCAGCTGAATATTTAAGTTGTGAAAACTGCATGGGATTTGAGGTTCACTGCTTGCCAAACTCTTGTTATTTAACTATGCCGGTAAAACCAGACTTAAACTTTGTGGGACCTTTAAGTTAAGCATCAGGAGAAATTTGCAACTCAGTTTCCTGTTTTTAAATGTTTCTATAGGGGAACATAAGTAAAATATTGCATTGTAGTCAAGATTGCTCTTGTACATAGACAGCAAAGAAAATGTTTACTTAAGCTTCTTTTACATGCAATTTTGTTCTATCACATTAGCATCATCCTCCGTACTCCATCCCGCCTCCTCGCTGCTGCATCTCCTTAAGACTTACCTCTCTTTCTCTTGCTTTTCCTTGGCTCACTTCTTATCAGACGTGTTCAGCTGTTGGTGGCGCATCCACAGAGACTGTCAGCATACAGGGCTACTTGGCAAGGATTGAGACTTTTAATTTTCCTTTCTGTCCTTTAGTTTGTTAATGTCTTTTTCACACCAGTAATTTCCATTCCACATTTCTTCTCACCTTCACAATCGTGTCTAAAATACAGCATGGGTTCTGACATTAAATGTAAACTTATCTATGGTTATATGGTTTACTATCTGTAACAGAGGAGTAATTAGAAGTCTTCAATAGCAGGCAGCAGGAACACCATTACATGTGCTGTAATAATGGGTTGTATAAGGTGTTTAACCGTCTTGAAGTGTTTGATTTAATTGTACTTTTTTGTCACATGACAGTTTTTTTCCATCATTGGTGCATTGTGTATTCATGTCAGTAATAAGCAATGCTTCAAGATAGAGGGGAACTCAGAATACAACATTCACTCAGACCAATACCTATTTTGCAGATACACAGAAAGAGGTCCAAACCTCTGTCAATGCTTAACCGGTCTACCGGGTTTTCTGAAATTAGACTAGGAAGATTTTGTGGTATCTTGGTGACAGACAACCATACACAGAAAGAAAGAAACCCAGTCGTGAAAACATACGCCTACCTCTTTTTCTTCTCTTGTCTATAATTTGCCCCTGCAAACTAAAACACTGATTTCAGACTGCAATTTTTGCTTTATTGACAAGCTGACAGTAGCTGGTTACAGATTTTGTAGATGGATTTTCTGGATAAATCTTACAATTTGTTCAATCAAGAATGATAAAGCTACATAGTAATTTTACAGTTTGCTTCTAAAATTACCCTACCTAGAGCATCAGGTGATACACATAAGTTTTTGATACAGCACATCAGCAGACTCGCACAAAGCTGTCAATCAGAGGATTGTTGGCTCTCAGTGAATATGACCTTAAAAAGCTAGGAGTTTGTAGCTGGATTTCCATTGGTGAAGGTTTTAGGTAAAACCTGTGAGCTGTCGTGAACAGTGTCGGACCTGGTAGGATCCACTGACTTAGCAAACTGACCCTCTGTTCCACTTGGTGAAGGTACTGCAACACCTTATGCCAACAACCAATGATGTACAGGAAGAAGACAATGCACCAAAGGTATAATTAAAAGAAGGAAAACAAACTAGAACAAGAAGATAAATGTTTAAGGACTTGAGATGATGACTGCATTTTATTTATTTATTGTTTTTGCTGTGTTTGTGTACATGATGATTATGGATTTGAGTCATAAGAGAAAGCTTGAAAATGAAGGTGAACATCATCTCCTGCCTAAGGCATATTTAATCAGCACCCCTCACCCAGGTGTCTGTCGATTCCTTGCAAAAGTACCCAAGGAAGAGACTAACCCCAACCCTGTATAAGTTCATGAAAATTCCTATTATGGGGTCATTCCTGGTAATGTGGACATGCAACAACGTTTGTAGTGCCTGTAAAACTACCCCAGACTAATGGATGCTAATGGAAACCTTATATATCTCCTGTCTAAGCCAAACAATCAAGTGAGGGGCTGTACAGGAGTCTAAAAATAATGAAAGAATGGCAATCATGAAATGCTCCTCTTCTGAGTCCTAGAATGATAAAATAACTACAATATCCGATTTAATGGTGGGGACAGAGTTGCTTTTATCTTCTCATCTTTAAAGCTCAGTTATTGGGAATTACCAAGTGTACTTAACACATTAGTGTATTTATAACATAGAAGCAATTGCTGTAATAAGAACAACCAGAGAAAAAGAAAAATGAAGGAAAGATTCATAATAGCCACATTTTTGAAAATAAAGATTGTCTTCTTGTTTTTCCCCTTAATCATTGCTGAAAAATAGTAATTTTCTCCATTCTTGGGAACACTATCATCATTCCCTTAAAAAAGAATTAAAGATAGAATTTGTTTAATCAAAATGCTTGTATATTTCTAATTCATATGTCAGTTTATGATTCTAAACAAATAGCATTAAACTGAATTTGATTAAATTTTAATAATCAGTGTCAACTGAATAGAGATGAATAAGGGATGCTTGGTCGCACTAGATGAGCTGACAGTTCTTTAAGCCTCTCATCAATTATTTGCCCATAATTTTCTTGGAGCAGTGTGCCAGGAGGAGGTTCTGTGGTTATCTCTGTGCTTCACTGCATAGCAGTACCAGAGGGCTGGACTCATTAGCATAGATCTGTTTATACTGACTCACCTCAATCTCAGCCCGTTCCTTCTGACTAATGTCAGCCATGTTTAACAACCACCTGCCTTATCGTATACACACACAGACAGAACCCTTGGCAGAAAAATCAATCAACCACCCAAACTTGTGCTTCATGTAGAAATTTGGAAATACAACTTTTAGAAAACACAGTACATTGAGAAGGGATATGAACAAGTTAAGTTTTACGTTTTGGGTAGTACTAATACTCCCACAATCTAGTCCAAATGATTTATCAAAACAAACAAACAAATAATGAATACAAAATAAATAAATAATTTAAAACCCACAGCAACAACAAGACTTTTCCAGAGACACGAAACTAAACAATATTAATTGCAATAGCAATGATATATTCAGAACAGACTAATGAAAGAGCCCAGTGCATCTTGGGAGGTCCCTCAATTGTCTCAGCTCATCTCAGAAGTCATCATGCACAAAGTTGATCTTCAGATATCGCTGTGGGATTAAACATACAACTTGAACAAGT
>JBAMYA010046791.1:0-35455 GCA_037176975.1 Arrhamphus sclerolepis | reverse complement strand
TTTATGAGGGTAAAACTTCTGCCTTTGTGCTCTAGAAAGGACTCAGTCTCCTGTATAAAGATTCTCGTTCACTAAATTAAGTCTTAATGGAGGAGCAAAACTGAATTTCCAGGTGAAAAATGGGAAAATACTGACACAAAACTGACCTTCTATCTATGAGAGCAACTTTCATCAAATATTTGACATGAAAAAAAATGAAGGAAAGTTTTCCAAAATATAATTAGAATCATTAATTATTGAAATGATAAGGAACAAAGTGAAAATATCCCCCTAAACTTTCTACTTTTGTTTGTATGGGTTTGCTTCCTTTCTTTTTCCTTTACAGAAGTGAGCTTTCATAAAATGCATCACTGTCTTCAGCTAAATTACAGGTTAGAAACTAACTATGTTTTCTACTCTGACATTTTTGAGCTATTACAGAAAGAAAAGGGAAAAATGTAAAAGAATATACTTGTCAACTAGTGATAAGACAAGAAACAATGTAGTTCAATTGCCTTTATCAGTACTGGGGCCTAAAATCACAAATAAACAATTGTAATTAAACAACAGAGCATGGCATCAGTATGAAACATTAATGGTTTATGAACAATTCCAACCATGCTTCTACATGCTACCGCTCTCAACAAATTAACAATGAACATATTTTGTGCTTGTAATTCAAAGGTGTTCTTCTGTGCTACTCTGATTAAAATAACAATTAAAATAATAAAAGAAAACGTGAAGAAAGAGAACATTTAACACTTAAAAAGCACTAATGTAGTTGCATTGATCACTGCTGTTACATTCATCATATTTGTTTTTACATTCAAGAGAATGATCATGTCTTTGTTTTGCTGCTTCCAGATTTTTACAGAAGAAACTTTGAGCTTTGACCATTACCATTAAGAAAATAACTAATGCTTGTACTTCTTTTATACAGAAATTGATTGTTTGCAAACTGAAAATGGGTTGAGCAAGGGTATAACCATCATTCCCACAAGAAATGGTTGTAGGCTGATCACTTAAACATTCATTAAAACATTCCAGTACTTCATAGAAGTCAATCTGGATGAGGAGGGAAACATCATGCACAACAACACTGGACTGCTGCCAACTGTCTAAGGGTGACTGTCCTAATGTGAGTATCGTGGAGGGTAGACAGAAAGTCACAAAGATAGCAGTGAGGAGTGTTTGAAGGTGAAGTGAGAGGAGTCAAGAGGGGTAAATGCATTTGCTGAGACAGCAAGTGAAACAAACATTGGGAGTTGTTTTAAAAGTCAAGGGGAGGGTTTTGCGGAAAATGGTGCAGAGGCGAGTCAGTCAGAAAACAGACCAGCGATTTTAGTGCATCATTGTGTTGAGTAGAAAGAGGACAGTTAGGCTGATGAGAATGTCTTTACCATTACCTGACGATTTCCCTGTACCGCCTACAGCTGCCCTCTCATTGGGCAAGATAAGCAGGGTGGGTGGTTGGGTGAGGCTAATCTCTGTTTCAACCTGATGATGATCCACTGGTGGTATGACGCGGGTCACCTTGTGTGGCTCGGTCGTCTTGTGGGCAAATTTGGGTGTTGTGGTTTTTGGGCTCCAGGTGTGTCTGGACCACTGTGTGGTGGTGGTGGTGGTAGTGGTGGAGATTGGCTTTGTGGAAGCAGTAGACTTTGTACTCATATAGGAATCTGAAGCTGCTGTGGGTGCGGCTTTTTGACTGAGCTCAACATCTTTCAGAGACACTGCGTGTCCAGTTGTGGTGGTCAGCAGAGCCCACTCAGATGTTTGAGAAGTGATAGGAGACACGGTGAAGTCATCTATGGTTGGAGCAACATTGACTTCTTTTTCAGCAACAAGGGTTGGCCCAAGTTTAACTTCTTCAGTCACAAGAGTTGGGGCAAATTTAGCTTCTCTTTCCTGGACAACAGGCAGAGTAGCATTAGCTTCCTCCTCAAAATCAAGGGTTGGAGTGATTTTGTCTTCTCCTTCAAAGGAAGCCAGTAGATCACCAGTAGTTTCCTCTTCATAATCAGAGGTTGGATCAACTTTAGTTCCTGCTTCAAGGACAGGCTCCTCTGTGTGATCAAATGTTGGGGAGACGTTTACGTCTTCAAGGACAAGGGTTGGTTGTACTTTAGCCTCTTCTTCAAGGGTGATGGTTGGAGCAACTTTAGCCTCTTCCTCAGGGGCAGGAGTTGGAGTAATTTTGGCTCCTTCTTCATGGAAGAGGGTTGGGTCAACTTTGGCTTCCTCCTCAAGATCAGTAGCTGTGACAACATTAGCTTCGTCTTCAGTAACACTGGTTGGGGAAACTTTAGGCTCTTCTTCGTGAATTGGGACAACATTAACTACTTTTTCAGTGACTGTGGCAACTTTAGATTCTTCTCCAAAGAAACTGGTTGGAGCAACTTTAACTTCCTTTTCTTGTGAAAGGGAAACATTAACTTCCTCTTCAGTGATTAAGGAAACTATCATTTTTTCTTCATTATCCTCTTGCAGGGTAGAATTAACTGTTTCAGGTTCATACCCACTTGTTTCTTCATAGGAAGTGGTCAAAGTATCCAAATACACACCATAATTTGATGTTTGATACTGCACTGTGGGAAATTCAGTAGGTGAGTGAGAAGTGTTCAAGCTCTCTGGAGACTCAGTGGTATCTAAACCTACTCTAGAAACCATCTGGTCAATGTATGTTGTTGTATGCAGAGGCTTTTCCTCATTTTCCATGTTTAGCGTGTCTCCATTTTCTAAGCTTGTACTTCCTTCCTGTCTAGAAATGGAGGACTCCCACTGCTGTGTTACCGCGGAGATGATTTCTGAGCCTTGTTTATCCATATGGTGTGATCCAGGTGAGAAGGTTGGATCTGGAACTGTAGTCTGAGGTCTGGTGGGAGCTCTGTTAGCCAAAACAGAAGGAGATGGCTGAGTGATGAGGTCAGCAGCTGAAGAAGGTGATGCAGTAATGAAGGTGACTGCTTCCACTTCAGAATCTCTCTCTGGAAAAAAGTAGAAAGTATTTAGGAGATGTAAATGCATCTGTTAAAAAAGGATGATTGGGAAAGGCACACATTTGAAAACAAGGCTAAACTGAAAGCAGTTGAATGAGAAGACACTGTATGGAAAATGATCAAATCTTGATGGCTAGATAACACTGAGACTGGAAAGAGGAAATGGCTAGCTACTCAAACAACAAATTATTCTTGAGCACTTACTTTAAACATGTTGTGTACATGAAGCTGCCACAAGTCCAGCACATAGATAACCCAACAATTTAATTAAATTACATGGTTTTAATGTACATGTGTATGCAAGGCTTGTGTAACACTATTTCATCATCTATACCAGTGCACAAGAGTCTGCCACGTATTTCTGCAGCCAAATATATTTTAAATGCACAGGTTGACCACAGTGACTAAGCATGCACATGAACTTATCTCCATTTCAGAGAGAAAAAAAACACATCATACAAAGATGGGGACGAACATTAGAAGAACAATTTGGATGCTTGATTTGAGCAGAGGGGGGGCAAGAGAATCACCATCATCCACATCTCTCCAGTGTACTATAACCAGTCCCAAATTGTTCACATGTGTGGTCATGGAAACCATGAATTTGGTATTTGGCATAGAAAAGCTAGACATACCTTTGGAAATATCTCCAGACCCGTCCGTGTGGGCCCATGGTGACGTTAGTGTCTCAATGTGGGATTTAGTAGTTTGTGTTGCTGGCGTAGGAAGTGTTCCTTCTTCATTTGATGTCTGCATCGTAAGTAAAACCTGCACAGACTCTTCTACTGCCGCTTCCTCCAATTGCACCTGAAGATTTGGGTCAATGGTCACAGTGGTTGTCTCCCAGAAACTTTCTTGAACGTGGCTGCTGTTTGTCTCGCTGTCATTAGATTTTGAGCTGTCAATAGTGAAATTGGTCTTCTGCATTTCTTGCGGCTGCATCAGCTTCTCAGACAGCTGCGTGGTATCCTCATTGTTTGTGTCTGGCGGATGCTGGTTCTGTGAGTGATGCTCATATGCGGTTCTTTCAAACTCAGATTGATTAAAAGTGAAGCTCAGGTTCTGGTGGGAATCTGACTCATTGTAAACAGTGGGCAGAAATGACGTGTTTTGTGGTGAACCATAAGTCTCTGTGCTGCTAATGGTCCTATTCATCAATGCTGTCGGATTATGTGAGTCGTAACTCGGTTCCAAAGTTTCTTCAAATGACTGAAGAAAGTCCAGTGAAGGGGTTGTACTGAAGGGAGTCTCCACTGTGTCTGATATACCAGCTGTGTTTGTGTCGAGTGGGTTTTCTACAGTCAAAGGTCCAGAAGAAAAGGGCAAAGATTCAAGGACACTTTGAGCCTCTCGTTCCACCTGCTCTGCTTGTTGACTCAGTCGAAGCTCTTGATCTGTTTCCACTAAAATAACAACATTTTGTTCAATGTCTTCAGCTTCGGTGGCCACGTAGTTCATTGGAGACTCACTAGATGTCTTTCTGTTTTCTGTTGAGGACAGGTGAACAATTACAAATTTGACCTTAGAGGCATGAAAATGACTTTTTTTTTCTTCAGTTAAAAAAAAAAAGTTCTTGATACCCTTTTAGTTCATTTTACAAGAGTGATTAGTTTTATTTTATAAAAAACAGCAACGGACCACATGCCCACCTCTGAAACAATAAACATCATGACGGCTGGAAGGTTCTGGGAAACCTGTCTGGTTGCTGAAGCGGTAGACGGTCTTGACACCGAGCTGTGGGCCCCCACACCTGTCCCTAGGTGTTCTGATGGGGTAGCGCACGCTGCCGTCAGACAGCCAGCCGGGACTGCAGTGGTCCAGTCCTTCACTCCACGCCAAGTGCAACTGTGCAGTCGTCGCTAGCTGAGCCTCTGCGGTCTGGCAGTATGACTGGGCTTCATCAAAAGTTAACTGCTGTGGGACAGGGTCGTGGAACACCTCCCCTAAAAACACAAGTATTTTCCATTATTTATTTGTACAGAGAGTATTAACCAGTCTGTCCCAATACATATATTCCCACAGGTGGAGTATGTGTTGGCTTGAAAGAAAAACTGCTTTACAAGGATAAAAATGGTAGCCTGGCCAGTCATTGTAAACCTTTTCTTCTTTGATACAAAGAATTAGTTTGGATTCTCTGGATTTGAGTTTGATTTTCAGGGGGCACTACTTCTGCAGGCCATTAGGCAGGCATGTAATCAATCAGAGAAACAAAGCATGTGACAGCAGCCATCTTGGTTTTGAATAGTGGCTCTTAGATGTTCCCCTGTGAGTCATGCAATATGCCCAGCAGGCATGTGCACATACAGACTCCAGGTGACCCTTTTGACCCCTAACCTGAAATTTCTGCAGGACATCTTTTTTTCTAGAATTTTTTTTTCTTTTGGTTTCTAAAAAAGAAACATGAAACATCTAAAATTCTCAGAATTTAGTTTGAATGAAAAACTGGTTATGACAGCTGTATTTGAGTATAATTGGCATGCATGTCACAGCAAACAAATGACGCAGACCCATTGCTCCACCACCAGCAATCACACATCTTTCTGAAGTGGATGATTTAAAAGTGATAATAAACAACACTGCACCCTAAGCGAACAACTGATGTTGAAATAGCAATGAAAATAATGTAAGACTCATCAAGAGTCTGTGAAAAACCCCACGTGCAAGAGAAAAGAGAATAAAAGAGAGAGTGGCACTGTTAAACGGTCCCTGGCCTCCGTCTAACCCTCTGTCTGCTCCAATAAGCCACTAAGAATTCATTTCATCCTTAAACACCATGGCAGCATCCAGACTGTCTCAATTTTCATAAAAAAACAAAACAAAACAAAACAAAAAAACAAAATTATATATATCGTGATTGCTTTTGTGTCTGAAAACAGAAGCTGCAGAAAAGAAGAGATAGTGAAGCAGGACAGACTACTACAGGTGAGCCTCAACACCAGGTACATTAACTTTAAAGAGGAGAGGAAGTCAGTCTGCGTTTGTGTGACAGAATAATGTCATAGATCATTTCCATAAAACCTAAAAGTCTGTGTGATTAACTGAGACCAACAATAATCCAAAATTAATAGAACATTTTCATATAAGCTTTATGTAAGTTTGCAATTTATTTAACTACGCAAGGTGGATAAGTGATTCTAAGATAAAGCTGCAATAGTTTTATCATTTTATTTTTAAAATCTTGTAGCAGGCTCTGCAATTCACATCACGTATAAATCTTCAATATGTGTGCATATCTTAAATATGAACTAAATAAGACTGATAAACAGAAAGTTCAAGGTAGCAACAGTTGCAGAAAAACTGAGAGAAACGTATCACCTTTTAGTACCCCAATGAAGGATTTGTAATATGTTGCTCGTGCTGACTGTTATTGCATTAAATGATCTTTTTGTCAATATTTCAAAATCAGACTGCAAAATCTCCTGGTCTCCTGAGTCCTGGGCTATGCATGTATCAGTACTGTAAAACACATGTTGCAGTTATGTGGATTTGCTGGTCTGCAGGCCGTTCCAGCTTGGATTCATCTGTTTTCTGGACACGGTCAACATGCAAAAGAATAAAACTCGAAAGGAACTGATGATTATCTCCATAGGTCAATGGATGTAGAAAATGCCTCGGTTACTAAACCAGGTGTTACTGTACATAATATATACTGTATATTATATTGTAAATAAGTGTCATTAAACTCAGTGACCTATACTCTTGGCTTGATGCACACAAAAAGCACAAGCCACCCTATATATACATATATATATGTACACCAGCTGCGCCTAGTCTGTCTGTAAAAGGAGAATGCTGGATAACGCATCCACTGCCGATTGTAAATATCTACATGAAATGTATTCAGCTGGACTTGTCTCCATTATTAATTTCAATAAAAAGTGGACCAGTTTGGTACATTCTGTACTGGTGACAATGGGAGGAGCACCAGACCCAATTTGTGGGAATTATTGCAAAGTGAATGGGTAAAGGTGGCCAGGCTATGAAATGATACTCAGATACTACGATATGTTTTTAGGCCAATTCTAGCATTTAGTGAAAGACATTGTTCTAGTATTTTGATGCATACCATCATTATGCTCTATGTAGCAATAAACATCAAATAGATCATCTGCATCCATTGTCCCATAGTTTCTTACTCCTGGTTGTCCATCCATATCTCCAAAGCAACCATCACGAGGCACTTGTATTGGATACCTGTATCGGAAAACAAAACATAATCAGTATGAATGTATGAATGTAAATTGTACCATAAATTATACAAACAGAATAAACAACAATCTAGCACAGTTTTGAATACACAACAAAACACAAAGGTGACAAAATACCTGACAGACTGGTCTGCAAGCCAGCCTGCATCACACTGCTCATATCCATCATAATATGCTGCCAGCAGCTGATCAGGAGTTGCAGTCTGTGCACC
Organism: Arrhamphus sclerolepis; assembly: GCA_037176975.1. NCBI lineage: Eukaryota > Metazoa > Chordata > Actinopteri > Beloniformes > Hemiramphidae > Arrhamphus > Arrhamphus sclerolepis. The sequence goes on along the minus strand of JBAMYA010046791.1, from coordinate 28,057 downwards.
AATGGCCTCACAAGCCCTGTGGGCCTGCTGGAAGGAGAAGGCGTACCGACCCAAAGAATCTCTATAGTGGAACACAACACCTAAACACACACAAACATGCATGTCTTCACATTCCTGTAAATGTTCTGTGCAGAAATATTTGACACAAGCTTTGCTAAGAACTAAGTGAAAATAAAGGACTAAGCGCCACCTTTGACTCTGAGTTGGACGAGGTCGCTGGCGTCATCCAGGCCCTGCTGCACCTCACAGCGGTAGTAACCAGAGTCACTATGGCGCAGCTCCCTCAGCCACAGTGAAAGGTCATCAGGGGAGGAGGTGTAGTTAAACAAAGCGGCGCGGTCTCGGTACGCTTCGTTGATCTTCACCCTTTCGCCCCGCACCACCAAAATCTGTGTCTCAACGCCATTTGACACAACCGACCACTTTACCCGTGGTACCAAAGGTGTGGAAGAGGAGGCGGTGGGTGAGGAGGAGAGAGACACAAAGCATGGGATGGAAATGGAACTGCCCAGTGGGGCCAAAACTGGACCTGAGTTGGGTATGTTCACTTCGAGCTGCCGTACCCCATCTGGAAAAAAAAAGAAAAAGACTGTGAAGATGGAGGGGAGGGGGTGGTCATTAAGACTTTTTGTTATTCATAACATGAGTACAAAGTAAGAAAATATGTAGATGCAAAGGTAGACATACGATGTGTAGGTGGAGTTTGTGTAGGAAAGGCCAGAATGAGATGACAAACTGCACAAAGAAGCGGAAGTATCTGGACATGCCTGTTAAGATAACAACAAATGAATAATGGTTAATACAAATATTCCTTAATCTATGATTATATATCTATGCCCACTTCAACCCTAATCAGGGTCAGAAGAATCTACTGAAGCCCATCCCTGCCAAAAATAATTTTAAAAAAGTGGGGGTACGCCATGGACACGTTTCCAACCCTTTTGTGTATTAATGGCAATATTTTAAAGAAAGCTCAAGGGTGAAAGGGCAACATTTCTAATTTTCAATTTCACACATTCTTAACCTTTCAGAAGTTCAGTGATTTGTGTGACTGGAGGCCATATATCATGTTGGCCCAGCTATAACATGCTCGACTGATCAGAATATATTTACTGTAATACAAAAGGTCAAAACCTGCACATCATTGTGTTATCTTCACCACGTCATCCACTTTAAACTTCAACATGTGCAGATATATGACTTGATAAAAGGGCAGCATCAGGTTTACACCACTGTCTACTGTTCTTAGTCATTTGTCATTACATTTTATGTTTTTAATGTCCATGACATATTTTAAGAGATTCATCTTACTGCAGATCTTACCACTTCAGTAATAAACAGATTTGGAATTTATAACTCTCCTTGTTGAAAAACTGCAGATATTATTAAGGAAGGTTAAAAAAAAAAGCCTCATTCATAGATTCTAAAACAATAAAAATTCCTCAGTTATGCTTAAAGGAGCCGTATCATACATTCCAGTTGTATACAGAAACATTAATCATGAAAATTCAAGTCAATATATCCAACAGTTTTTGAGATATGTAAGTCTCCACCATCTGAATAAAATCAGAATAAAGTGATAAATATTTATAGATTTACATTTATATAAGGACCACTCCTTATATATCACAGATCAATCTTGTAATTGAACTGTATGGAACTTATTGCCTCATTCTTTCAAGACATGATTACTGGAATACATTTTTCTTGGTTTACAAGCAGATGAAATGTTCAAAGATTGGTTCTGGTACTCACTAAAATACCACACTATACCAGTAGATTTAGACGCTCCATATAAATCACTTTTTGTGTTGGTATCTTGTCGTAATCCCCGTACAATTGAATCAACACTTTCAGACAGTTTCAACATAAACTAAATGTCATAACTCTGTTCAAGCATGACATTTTTCATTGGACTTCATATTAAACTAACAGTCATAAATAACAAGTGGACAAATACAAGCATAAATAATTGCAACCTGCTGGTTTTGGAGAAATAATCACTTTGTTTTGACATAACTTTGGAGCAGTATAGCTGTGTAAATCACCAGAGCCCCACAATATTGTCAATAAAATATATCTGAGCTCAAACATACAGTAGAAAAGACCAACTTCTCTGGTTTCCAAAGGGAAGCTGGTGGCACAGGCTCCTGACCACAAGCCATTCATCACTTCCATCAGTTAATGACACAGTGTCTCAGCCCAGCGGCATCCTGCCAGCTCTCTGTCACCAGTTTGGCCCTGTTATTAACCCAGCAGGCCATGGCAGGACGTCCACGGTTACCTCACACAACCTCCATCATGAAGGTTGCATCAGGCCGTGATGAATCTGCAAATGCTCATCCATCATTTAAAAGTAGACTCTGGGTTAAAAATTGCCTTTCAGAATTGATAGAATTAAAGGTGCTTTTACGTTTTTAAAGATGCGGAAAAACTTCGGTATTTTAAACAAGGCGTTTCCTCCCTTGAATGGTCTACTTTCTAACTCTCTACTTTGGGTAGCCTTTTTCAACCAACCCCTTGCCTGAAAAATTCAAACCTCAAGCTGAAACACCATGAGGTCTAATGCTGATCTGCAGCCTTTAGAATAGCCTCATCATTTTATACAATATTCTGCACACATACTACATGATGTTGACTGTTTTTTTTTTCCCCTTTTGTACTTGGAATCTCTGTTGGAAACTTTGTTGAGCTTTTCTTTTAAAAATACAAAGAAGTTTTCCTGAGGGGCAAACAGACACCATAAAGAATGATAGTGATAAAGAATGTCATGAAATACCACAGTTGTCCTCTGTAATGCAGAAGCTGAACAACAATGCAAATATTGCCAAGATCAGAGCTGCAGGGAAGGGCCAGAAGTTTAACAGCTCTAAATGAAACGGACCCTTTCTGAATCTCTATATTAAATACATCCTTCGAAAGACATCGGCGAAAACGCAGCTAACTGTCTGGTGTCTAATTAAATGGTCTTCTTTTATGGCAATATAACTGTTGTCTGTTTTTTCGCCAGCTGGGCGAGCTCCAAAGGGGTGGTATCACTATTAGTATTCTTGACTAGAAAACTTCACACAAATGGAGCGAAGCAGGCCCAGAGGACAGCTGCACACTGTGCTTTCACTTCATACAGACTCCTTCACAAAAGGCCTCAGAGAAAATTAAAGGACAGGCCACTGGCACACTTGCTTGCTTTTTCTCTTTTCTTTCTCTGGCTCCTTTTATGGTTGGAAACGAAAGATTTAAGCCACTAAGAATCATTCTGGAGCAGGCTTTGTACAAAAGAAGCGGCCATTAAGACCCTACTCACTGATTTAAATGGTCTTACTGTTGTGCTTAAATATCAGTTTGTGCATTCAGATCGATGACAGAGGACAAAGTTGTGGTTGCTACTGGTTATTTTGTCCTGTCTTTAGATCACATTCTTCACTGAGGTCTTTTGCCTGCCCATCACTAGGCACCCTACAGTTTTTTCCTTTTTCAGTGACAGAAACAATGAAGACAAGTCAAGCCGAAATCAATGCCACCCACTGCATTTAGGGGTTTACGAGCAACAGTGAATGCGTTATCTAGTCTTCTCTCTCTACAGACACAGGCTAGCTGAAGCTGACATCTTGTGTGTATCAAAACTTGGGAAGTAAAATCAGGATTATATCAGCTCTGACAAATTCACAGTTTGATGCAATAGATGAAAGTAATCTAGAAATATAAATAAAGAAAAAAAGAAAAGATGCCTGACATCATGTCAACGCTGCCCTGACAATAAAAACTCACCACTGCATCTTCTGGGTGGCCTCTGCAAAACTCTGGATCAGCATCAATACAGGCAAACCTCAGCTCCACCAAGCAAACCAGAAAATGACTCCTGCTCCCAAATTGAGCCAGGTCAAACATGTTCTTGACTAATGTGGTGTGAGCTCTAAAGAGTGCTGAGCTGGAACTGTCTACAGGGGTACTATGTCAAAGATTATATACAACACAGTCTCCTCATCTGTACAGTAATTGAGTTTTTACAAGGTAGATGTGTGCCCTTGCCCATGTTTCATGGGGGCTTTGACTTTGTTCTTCTCTTTTCATGTCCACTTGACTTTACTTTTTAGATTACTGTTTTTTAACATCACTTTTTATATATAGTAATAAACATAAACGTTGTTGAGGAAGACAATAAGTTAAATTCTAGCTTGCCCGACAGTAACAAAATAAATTTAAAGAGTGAGTATGTATTTAAATCCTTTGATTATTTTTGCAGTTAGTGTCTTCCTTCAACAGAAATTGAACTAAGATGTTGTAATGATTATTATTAACTTCTTAAAACTCAAGCAACTTCTTGCCGTTGTGTGAATGCATGGGCATTCTCGGGTGAAGTCACTATCCCAGTAATCTAGAAAACAGACCTTTCTAACATGTAATTAATGTTGCTAAAGCGTATATTTTAGCCAAACCAATGCTCTTTTTGTAACTCTAACCAAGAAGATTTCATGTGTAAACCATAGGCTGTATAAAAAGAACTGGACAAATCCTCTGTGATGCCACCCATAGTTTTTTAAAGAGTGGATTTAAAGTCCACTTATTTGGATCTATGCAGGACACTATCTAGAGGGGAGATGACTCTACCCAAACATGGGTAATGACAAAAAAAATTTGTCAAACGGGCAGATGAACATGCTTAACAATAAGTCGAAGGCTGCTTCAGGCCGTGATGCTGGCTGCACAGAGCCATCTTTGCTCTCATACTCTTCTAGGCCAACCCACAGCTGGATGCAGTGGTCTAAACACATAATTGACAGCACAACAAGCCATATTATTTATAAAATAATAGTGTGTATACTCTCTTAACTCTGACAGCTTACATGTCAAGTTCACCAAATATATTAAGTAGCTAAAACTGCAATGGAGCTGGCATCAAAATCAAAAACATGAAAATTGACCCCATGGACAGTCCTCATGGGTGTGAAGTCTATAAAAACCGTTTTTAATCTCATCTGGTAAATAGGTTTATTTCTGATGTGAAGCTGGACATGTTAACACTGGGATCAATGGCGCCAACCTCTAGTGGTCATTCAAGGATCTGCACATACGTCCAATTCCGCATTGGAGTTAGTTTAGCAGGACAGTCATCAATTAATCCTGACATAGGGATGAAAGTTTTGTTGCAAAGGATGTAACTTCAAGGTTGGATTGAAAACACAAATCTGATAAATGAAAAAATAAAATAACAGAAAAAAAATGTATTAATGTTCCTGTTTGGGCTTGAATATAGTTGTGCTACAACTCTTCCATCTACTGTACATCTCAGATATTATAGCAAGTCCTGTGGACGGAAACTACATGTTAAAATAATAGCTTATATATATGTAAATTAGTTATTTTTTTCTGCATAGTACAAATTCACATACAGGCATAAGGCTCATCATAGAACAGAAGCAAAAGACAAATATGTTTTTCTTTTATGTGTTGCAAGAGTTGTTTTTTTCAGCAAATTTTTATGCAGAGAAAGCTTGGATGAAATTTTCTCATAGTCTTTGTTCGACTTTGACAAATAGCTGCCTGATTAGTTTAGAGAGCTAACTGCATCATCCTTGACTCCTGTAAGTGTTCTCGAAACTCTCATGAGTGTCAGTCCCTGCTTGTGTACACCTCCAAAAGAAATCCTGTAAATCTGTTTCTGCTGGGAACTTACAATCCAGCACCAGAAAAGGCCCAGCAGAGGAAAACCACCGTTAATGAAGAGTTTTCAGGACGGATTATTTCAAGTCTTTACATAACAGTATGAGCTTGACAAAATGACGTCCTTTAAGCCGAAGTGGACTGTAGAGTTGAGAAACAGCTGCTTGACCCAAATCATACCATTAACTCAACATCATTCCTCTGGATCCTCTCCTCCACATCTCAGAGAAAATCAGCTGTCTGTCTCCCAACAAGATCGCTACATTTGAAAAAAACAAACAAACAAAAAAAACTCTCACTGTTGGGCTCATCACTCACTATTTCTGGGGAAGAATGCAAAGAGATATCAAGGAGACCAGATCCCAGATCTGTGTCAATAGATCCACAGGAAAATCCCAGGATGTGAGCCTCATCAACCTCTTAAAAACAAACATCCCTGGAAATCAGAAATCTCCAGTCTTTCAGCTGACTTGTGATTGTGATTCTGACAACTTAACCAGGGTGTCTAAAGGTGGCAGTAATGGTTAGGTCATGTATTGCAGATGCCCTGCATTTAGCCTATTGCAGAAAGAAAAAAAAACACAAACAGAAGCACTATCATGAACCATACAGAAGTCTTTATTGTCAAGTTAAACTACCACAAGGCTGGATAATCACTGGGCAGCTCACAATCATCCCTTTTAACAGCAAAATTTCAGTGATAATCTAAGATAATTAAGAATGTTCTCTTACAGTTATGGTGTTTGTAATCTATTTTCTTTTTAATATTGAACATGAGACGTGGGTACAGGCCAGCAATAAATATCTGTGATTAAGGTTTTTTTTTTGTTTTTTTTTGGGCGGGGTGGGGGGGGGATTTGATACCAACTTTGTCATGTTTCAGAATCCTGTTCAAATAACTTCCCTAATCATTCTTTTGGGCTGATGTTTAAGGTGCAGGAAAGTGCTGCAGCACTCTGTGAGAACCACATCAGAGCCAGAAGCAGCACAGTTCAGAGGCACAAACATCACAACCCCGTGGCATCCCACCACTTATCGTAGACGGCCCAGTCAGAATCCATTACTCACTAAAAGGAACACCTGCAGGGGGTGAACTTAAATAATGAGAAAGAAAAGCCCAAGAGTCAAACAAAGTTAATGGCAGCATCATTCTATGGGGTCATTTTTCTCTTCTTAGATCTGTGTTCCCCAGTTCTGGCCCTTGAGGGCCATACTTGGTTGAATTGAATGGATCACCAATAAACTTGTTATTAAAGGTTTGCACAATCCTGTCAATGACCCATTTATTTGAGACAGATGGGGTGGAGCGGGGAAACACCTAAAACATGCACAGCGGTGGCCCTCGAGGACTGGAACAGGGGAACACTGGCTCAGACGTAGGTTTACATTTCAACAACTCAATGAGTAGAACACCTCCATCATCAAACGAGTGGCAAGTTTAAACTTGAATGTACTTTAAAAAAAATTAGCAAAACAATTGAAAGTAGATTGCTGTATTTATTTATTTAGTTAGTTATATCAACAATCAAACCACTGCATTTTTCTTGCTTCACTTGCTGAAGTCAGACCAAAGAGGCATAGGAACTTTTTTTTTTTTTTTCAAAAAGGATCTTTAAAACTCATGATTGAATTTGCCCTCAGTCTGTCTGTGCATCACTGAAATTTGCCTGAGCCCTGAGGTTCAGAAAAGAGTCAAAAACATCCACTCACAGGACAAAAAGCAAAGCAAAAAGTCTTCAGGGCAGGTGAATGAACATGAAATACCAGGAAATGAAGACTGCATTTTAAAAATAGCAACAAGACACCCCTTTTTAATAAATGCATGGAGAATATTTTTCAGATAATCTTTAAGGACATGTCAGCTGACAGATGCAGAAAAGTAATCTCTGAACTCAGTAATTTCAATGCTGCTGAGGAGAAAACCTCTATCACCTCTTAACACAGTGGAGGTTTCCTGCAGTGCAACGAACTATGACAAAATATAAAGAGAAAACTGTTTTAGTTGCAAATATGACTTTTTGTTTTTTGAGAGACATACATGAAAAACAATTTCAGGACCCAGTGAGAACAGAGACGCAGTAATGTGGAAAAAGGGTACGTTTCTTAAAATATACCGACATTATATGAGTTCAGAACAACTTTTAAACTGCGTATGATTAATAAATCAGCTTAAACAAAGTCTTACGCGGTTCTTCTCAGCAGCATCTCAGCTGAAGCTGGACAGATCGACTTATTGGCTTGTTCCAAGTGTTTTGTGTCAGCTCCTCTCTGCTGCTGCAGTGCGCCTCTCCTCTGGATGCTCTGCTCAGGTAAATGCAAACACTTGGCTGCTGCCGCACCGACACGCTCAGAGACTCGGAGAGAAAAGAGGGAGTTGGGACGCAAGTGACGCTACAAAAATCAAATCCCGTACTGCCCACTTTTTTCTTTTCTTTTTTTTTTTTTTCACCCAGTGACTGGGATGGAGGTGACTCATGCTTGTCAAGGGGGATCGAGAGGGAGGGCATCGAAACAAATGGTGTTATAGGCTGAAGTGAAGCATGCATTCAGGAAATGACCTACAGTATGTTTTAGTGCAGGGAAGCGTCAAATGCATCGAGCATCATTTGGATGAAGTTGAGTCAGCGGTCTGCTGCTGCAGCTGCAGGTACTGATGGTGCAGCCCGGTCATCTGCACACGAACACCAGAAAACAGCAGAAAACTGCCATTGAAAACTGCTGTATTACTCCTGTCGGAGCTTTGTGAAACATGCGTGCTTTAGAAACGTATTTGAACAAGTAGCATCAGTAACTGCAGAGGACAAGCCACAGCATCTGGTAGAAAACTTCCAGAGACACCAATAAATGCAGTCGTGCTTCATTTTATGTGGTCAAATGGGACATAGCCTTTGACAACATCCCCCCAGGGATGATCACACACACCCCCAACCCCCCACCTCCCCCAAACCCTTTTCTAAATACATTAGAGACACGTTTATACATTGCATAAGGCATAAAGCCGTACAATTAGGTCAGTTCAACCTTGAATGAACTACATATACCTTCATATCATTATTTATTTTGCAAAAAATAAAGTAAAATGTATAATCAGCTTGATAAAATTAGTAAACTCAGTATTTCAGTAACTTGTAGACGCACATGTAGGAACATTAATGTGCAGTAATTGTTTCCCCTGGGCAGAATTAGTCTAATATCATGATCAAGGAATGTTGATGCTTCACTTTATTAGGGTTTTCCAAGCATTTTTTTTTTTTTTTTTGAGTAAAATGGGTTTTTCTCTATAGCTTGGTCAGTTTCCTTCTTCTGTAGCACCTCTTTCTTGTGTGATACTCAAGGGTTCACTTTTGGCCCGTTAGTGTTTTCATTTGTAGGTCAGGTAGAGCGGTTGGCTGCCAGTCAGAAGGTCAGAGCTTTAATTCCTGGTCTTGTAGTTGAAATGTCAAGTGTCCTTGGGCAAATCACTGTACTCTGCATTGCTTCTGATGTGTTCAGTGTGTGATTGCATATGTATGATTTTTTTTTTTTTTAAAGCACTGGGTAGACTCGTGAGATAAAACTGTGCAGACTAAGAGATAGTATGAATGTACTTGTGACTGGACTGTCACTTGTAGAAAGTGCTTTGTGCTATGCAAAGAAATCCAGGACTTCTGATTCACTGTAACACTGGTTGGATATGAACCTTCTGTATCTCAGTGAATGCAACTCTTGGGCTCATAGGGTTGTTTAATCATGAGTTTGTTAAAAACCTGGGTATGCTGGACAGACTTGTGATGCTCCGCCTGTTTGTACAAGTACAAATGCATGAGAAAAGACTGACTAAAGTGAGTTTTGGATAAACATTAAAATTCAGGCTGATGAAACAGAAATACGAATAGTTGCAGGTCTGTTGTTGGAGATATGATGTTCAACAACCTCACCAGCAGGTATTCTGGCTCGACTTAAAACTTCCACGGTGTGATCCTTGACCAACTTGACTTATGCTGTAATCATTGTCATCCTCTGTTCCTAGTTTTACTTTGCACCTGCACGGCTACAGTTGTTTAATTACAATGAAAGACTATAAAATGAAATACTGCCACAAGCATTTTACTCTCTGAACTGGTATAAAATGTACTTTCAGTTCTAGTAACCCAGAAAAACAACTCAAAAGTAGAATTTATGGAGCAGGTGTCTATTTTTAATGAATTTCCTATAATATTTACTATATTATCTCACCTGTGCACTACGTAACAGACGCAAACAAGATGAATATGGAAGGTAAAGTGAGTGACTGTGCTCTCTGCACACAGAGTGAATGGTGCTTTGTAGTGGACATCCCGTGTCTCTGCCGCGGCTGTCGGCACTGCACACCTGAGGAATCTCACACCCAGGTAAGAGCATGACTGTCTGGGAGGGAAACATCACAGTTGAAAGAGCAGATGGAGATCAGAGGTGGGTTTGAAGTTCTGACCAGCTGTTACAGTGACCCGGCTAAAGGACATATGCAACCCCTTATTGTCACTTCCTGCTGACATTTCAGACGCCGCTTGACCTTGAGTGTAGAGTGAAGTGAGCCTGAAATTTGATTTCAAGTATAAGACCGCAACTTGGAGAAGACATAGCACAAAGAAACAAAAGATTTGTCTGTGCTCTAAAATAAAGTGGATTCAAATTTATATGTGTATCCATTCGTATACACCCTAATGTAAATATATATTATAGAGCTGACCTCTTAAAATACTGTGCAGAAAATAAGATGCTCTCAAGGCAAGTGAATTTTCAGTATAGCACATAATTTGTTTTCCAGTCTTTATTTAAAAATAGGTATAAAAAACCCTGTAAAACACACTGTACTGTGTTTTCTAGATATACCATTTAGCTTTGACAAGAACATGGTTTAAATGAGTCGTCAATCTGAACATAATTCCTGCAATTTAAACCTGGATTATGGAACTGAGTTACATATATTTTTAAATGTCCTTTTATACCTCTAAGTGAAAGATATTGATGTCATATAGAAGAACCCTCTTAGAAGTGACTGAAATGGACCAAAAAATATTTAAACATGCATGAAAACCATGCCTCAGATCTTCTTACAAGTTAAAGTTACATTTTCCAGCAGCCTTCAAACAAGCAGCCTATAATCAGACACTATCATTACATTGTAGCTGGGCTTAGATCATCAAATGAGTTAAGAGCAGCACTCAAATTTAGTTTTAAACTGTCTTCAGATGTTCTGGAGATATCTGACCTGTAAAACTAACTTCTAAAATCAGCTTTTATGTGCAAAATCTGCGCAACGGCTTTGCAACCACTTTGTCATGTGCAGAGATTATGACTCAAAGCACTTATTTAAAACTAAAAGTCTCAACGATTGGACAGTCTTTAGCACCAGTTGGGAATCATTAATGTGTGTGGTTGAGGAGCACATATGACTCGGCAGTTTATTTTTATTCATTTTGAATTCTGTTTGAGTCACACCAGTGGTTTCAATTAACTGGGATGCCAGGATTGCTGTCAACTCACCACAAGACAGAAATTAAAAGATGGGCATTCTTAAACTTCATTCAAGCTTAAGGGCTCATATACTGTGGATGTCCTGTAAGTGTGAACAGAAAAAGCTTGGACAAAGTGCATCATTATGTAGGTTTACTTTAATCACCATTACACTTCACCTTGCTGTAATACCAAACTAAAGTCCATATAAAAAGAGCAGAAATGACTAGCCTTGTAATAATTTTTCCTCCCATAAAAGCAAAAACCTCAAAACCCGGTTTCCGCTGACTGGCTACTTTTATTCACTCTTGTACGTAGAGCGGCAGAGGCAAACTGGTTCAGGAGGGATGAGTCTGGGAAAACTGCTGCACTCATCCCCTCACTGGCCAGACCGACAGCTTGCCGTGCTTTCTGCATGATGTTACTGCACTGACCAGAAATCATGCAATGGAGAGCCACTGTGAAATTTTCACTGCAATTATACGATCTGTGACACATTGCTTCTTTTGTATCATTGCCTGCCAGTGAGGTTAGCTGCTTTACCAGCTGAAGATCTGGGAAAGGACTTATCGTGGTCTTTCAGTAAATCAATACGCGTGGTTAACCAGTGAGGAAAAAGAGACTTCATGCACCTCACAGGCCGCCTTACTGAGAACATCGCATCTGAGCGTAGAGCTGGAGAGCAGCTGAAACGGGAGTGGGTTTTTGATATAAAACTCAATATTTATGGGAAATGCAAAAAATATAGTCAGATTAAATTAAAAAAAAAAAGTCTCATACAGCTAAGCATTGTAAATTCAGTGGCCTAGATGATTCCAAAATGCTGCAGTGCAACCCCACCTGCCAAAAGTATGTGTCTGCATATGTTTTTAGCCATAAAATGAAGTGAAACTAATAATATTTAACCAAGCCTATGAACCATTAAACCTCTCAGCACACAGTTACTGTGAGCCAGCAGGCACAAGAGCTGGAACCTGCACACCAAAGGATGGCAGCAACTGTCCTGTTTCCCATTACGTTTCTTGGTATCACATAAAGTGGTTTTAATGACATTCAGATCCATTGAATCGTTCCAATATCCAATAACACAGCTCTACCCTGGACAGCGTTAGCTGGCTGTGTGTTCATTTTATGAACTTTATCGCTGTTGTAAAGCTATAGTTGCCAGTGGAATACATTATTCTTCTAAAGTGGGGACAAAATCTCCCCATTCATCTTGAATTAATGAGTGATAAATATCGTGGTACTGTGTAAAGCTGAGGGTTTAGTGAGTAAAGTCATTTAATGAACTGTTATATTTTTCCCACTGCAACCCCTAACACACTGAATCAGCTTCTAAGGTCTTTTGATATCACATTTCATTTTCCAAAGTGATTCATAAATTGGTAGATTAGGTCATACTTGAAACCTGTCAAAGTCTCACAACACAGGTACGACCAGCAGTGCCAGAGTATAAAGAGTCAAATGAGGTGGGTGAGCACTTCGCTGAAACTATCCAGTCTGTGTAGTCTCCTCACCAACCATTTCTGTCTCCACATGATTTCCCAGACACTTTGGAAAGACAGACTCATTTGTCTAAAGGCTTTAAGTTTTGGAGAACCGCATGTCTGGACTTGAGTAAAATAATAAGGCCATTTTCTGCCTTATGACTAATTTAAGGAGGCTGCAACCATTTCCGTTGTTTTTCCTGCCAGTACCAATAATAATGTCACTTTTCCCATCATCCAGAGTGAATATGTAGTATTAAAACTAACAAAAAAGGAAAAGCTCATGAAGAATAGGTCTGAGAACCCTGCACACTCAGTACTTGGAAACTTTGTTTTTGCAGTTTGTAAATATTTCTGCAGCAGATAAGAAACAAATTTTCTCTATTTTTGCCTACTCTTTGTGCCACTCACTTCCATGTCTGCTGTATTCTTTGGATCTATGAAAAATTCTTCCCTAACAGTGACATGTTCACTGGTTGCAGCACAAGCCAAAAGCATGATAAATCCATTGTTGGAGGTCCTCTTAAATTCTGCACGTCTCTCCAGATATTTCCTATTTTGTTTTAAAGGGTCTAGCATGCAGAGCTCGTCTCCAAAGTGCACCAGGCTTCTTTGGCGAATTTAGATTTTATGGTGAGAAGCTGTAAAGATTTTCTTCTCATGACTAATCAGTGACGCTCATATTTCTGCAGCTGAGCAGTGTTGCAGTCCACTGCAGACTTCTAAATCTCCTGGATAGCATTTCTCCTCTTAAATCTTAGATTTTGCTAACGCATCCTACAAATTTTCTGAACAGAACATATGTACATGAACTGAGGAAACCCTCACCTGAAAGCTCTTTGCCATCATCCTGTAGCCTTCTCTTGCTTTGTGGGTATTAATCATTTCAGTTTTCAGCTTGTGGTTGCTTAAAGGAGCTAAAGACCGCTGATTGCTGGAAGACTGCTTAAAAGGGGTTTTTTAAAGCTAATTATAGTCTGAGACCTTAGCGAGAATGATCTCAGTGCCTGAATGTCTGGTGTGGGTACATTTTGCATGAACTACCCCTTCTTTGTTTGCTCTGCATGTCAAAAACAAAAATCATTTGCTTTAATCTATTTAAAGATTTAATGGATTTTGGAGATCTGCTCATTATTGTCTTTCTTTCGTATTCAGTCACAATTATTTACATTGTTTAGGTGTAAAATCTGATTCCCTCTTCACAGATTAGTCTTGAAACATTTTTTTCCATCTCTAGGAACACACATGCTGAACATCATCAATACTTCACTCTTATCAAGAACATTTCCCAGATCTCTGAAAACTGCAATAGTTGAGGCCCCTTCTGACAAAGAGAAGCTCAGATCCTTCAGAATGAAACAATTACAGGCCGATCTCTGATCTTCCCTTTATAGGGAAAACTATTGAGAAAGTTGCATCGATCCAACTGAACAGCTTCTTAAATGCAAACAGACTTCTAGACAGATTTCAGTCTGGCTTCAGAAAAGAAAAATGACAGCACTGAAACAGCTCTGATCAAGGTCTTAAATGATATTTATGTGAACACTGAAGCAGGTAAAACATCTGTTCTGGTGCTGCTGGATCTTAGTTCAGCCTTTGATACTATGGACCATAAAATCCTCCTGGATAGACTGAAAAACTGGGTGGAGTTATCAGGTCTAGTTGGTTCAGATCTTATGTTGAAGGCAGGAACTTTGTTGTTTTCATTGATGAGAATAAATCTGAGTTTATTCCACTGAGTCCCTCAAGGGTCAATTCTTGGGCCACTATTATTCAACGTCTACATGCTTCAGGTCAGATCATACGTAACAGCAATGTTGAGCACATTACTCCTGTTCTGAGGTCCTTCCACTGGCTACCAGGTACCTACAGAATAGACTTTAAAGAGTTGTTGTTAGTCTACAAATCACTTAATAATATGGGGCCAGAATAAATTACTGATCTTCTAGTAGCTCTGAGATCTTTAGGTAGCAGTCAGCTGGTAGAAGCTCCAGTTAGGATGAAACAGGGTGAAAATGCATTTAGGTACTATTCTGTATATAGGTGGAATAAAACTTCCATTTAATATTAAATGTGCTTCAAATGTAGACACTTTTAAACTAAATACTTTTTTCCGTGCCTGTTTAGTCAAATTTGCTGCACTGTTTTTACTCATCTAGTCTGTTTTAATCTTTTCTGTCCAAATCAAGTTTTGTGATTTTATTCTAAATTTAAATTATTTATGACTTTATTTAAAATTTCTTTAATCTTAATGCCTTAGTTTATCAAATGTGCTAAGCAAATAAACTTGCCTTGATGTTAAAGTATAAAATAGCTGATGTTGAAGACAGTAAGCTGTGATCAACACAATCATTCAGTAAGTTCAGATGAGTAACTTGGCAAAAAAAAAAAAAAGTTTATTTACATATCCAGCAGACACTGGGTAATGCTGCATACACCTGGGAACACAACCAATATATTTAATTTTTTTTTTTTCAAATTCCTTTATTTCCATACATTCTGAAGGAAAATCTAACTGTTAAATACCCATAAAATGCATCAGGTTCATCTCAGACGTGCATTTGAAAAGCTGGCTTCATGACAAAGTTTCACAATTTCAAAGAGAAAGATAAATACGAATTAAATGTTCCATCAAAACCAGGAAAAAAAACAACTCGTATTTCTGTGCCAGCTTAAAACTGCGAAATTTGTCTGCCACATGAAACATTTACTTCCTCCATTGCAGTGGAAATATTCAGGGAACTTTCAAGTTTTAGTTTAAGAAATGAAAATTCCTCTGTTGCACCTTATGTGCACCCTATCTGAACAAGCAGAACCTCTTGTAATACATCCGAAAATAAAAACTTCAGTTCTGTTAGCAATATTGAAAAGAAAAGGAATAATTCAGAAAACACTGCAGTTGCAAGTGAAGATTTACCTTTGCAATACGTTTACAAATATCTGCATATGTCGCAACAGTACTTTAAAGTCCATTCACCCTCTTTTTTTCATTGTTACGCAGCGTTTATTTGAACTGGACAGCCACCACAACATCTTATGTTCAGAGTCTGTGAGAACTGGAGCGAGCATGAAAGTCACTAATGTCCCTGGTCAGTACCAATAGGACTTCCGGTGCCTCCTGGTCTCCTGGATTCCCAATTTCTCCATGACCTCCTCCTCCAGGGTTTTCAGAGATGGAGCATAGGTCTTCTCTAGAGCAACCTCAGGACTGGTATCTTTGGGTCCATCTGTTCAGTAACAGGAAAAAGATGAACATAAATTGAAATGCAAAAAATATGTATATGCTTCTACTGGTCAAAACGATCTTGATAAGTCAGACATTTCTCTGCAACAGACAGTTTTAACTGTAGTTGGCTGGTAGACGTTCACAGAACATATTTATCTTTTTCTCATGACGCGACTGGCCACTCGTTCAAAACTGGGCAACGGGTTTTTCACTGTAATGCAAACTGTGTTGGACAGAAATCTATTTTTAGTATCCAGGTCCATGAGGTTAGGAAAGAAAAAAAAAAAAAAAAAAAAACTCCAGCTGGTTTTAATGTGCTGAGTGTTACCACAGCGTTGCATAAACAGATTCCTGAAATGTATCCCCCACCAGTCAAAACACAAATCTGCTCACCTTTCCACTGCTGTGGCACAATGCCATCTCGTCGCTCTACGACGGGCTTTGGGATGATTCGGCCCGTCCTGACTGACACCCGAACTCTCTCACCCTCCTCTGTGTACTTCCACTCAATCTGAGTGGGCTTCCTGGGGGAAGAGGATCAGAGCATAAGAACTGATGTCCACAGCCATGATCTGGATTTCTGAACACCAACATCTATTCATATGGAAATGCTGAGTTGTAGAAAATCAAATACTGACAGGAGCATCCAAATGAAGGTTGCAAATGTTTTACAAATATGTATATATAAGTCTGAGAAAATTTTGGAAATGGAGAGTACAATTTAACAAACACTGAAGTTGAAACTGAATATTTCCCACACATTTTTCAGACTTGTCTGTTTTTTTACAGCTTTGACTTCTTTGCGAGCAACATTTCGACTGCTCACTTTTGTGAACCTTCTATGAATTTGCAAATTCATAAATACAGGTTTATTCACTGTACCTGTCTGAGGGGTCAATAAGGGCAACATCACGAAGCAGAATTGGAGCTTCACTGGCAATGTAGGTGCCACGATAATCTCCTGTTTTTCCAACGTACCTGTGATGCTAAAACAGAAACAAAAACAGTGAAGAAAGACACAGATACCTCTAGCTCCACCTGGTGGAGAAAAGGATCCACTGCAACACATTTTTGACCATCACTGTTACCTTGACATTGCCATTCGTCTTATTTCATGAAAATGTAATCTCAGAACAGAGAAAATAATAGAAAGCACTTAATCTTCTTTTAACCAGACAAACTATACAGATAATCTGCAGAATGTATGGCATACTTAAGTAACACTGACATCACCTCTGCCATAAATCAAAAACATTTATGCTTCAAGATGGTCCAGTTATGTACTCCAAAAGGTTAAATGGTTTGTAATAATCTTGTGAAATAAGAAAGTTGACTTAAAACATGAAACAACACAAAAAAAACAAACACAGACGATTGAAATAACTCCCAAGACACACATGACTAAATGTTCTAAAAACAGAATATCTAGTTTCTAAAAGACCAAAAAAACAAAGCAAAAATAGTTCTTACGGTGTTCAGTCCCTCCAGGATAACCCAGTTTCTATGTCTGAAGACTTGGATCACCTTTCCCTGCTTGCCTTTGTCCTTCCCAGCAAGAATCTCAACCTGAAAAACAGGTGAGAAGCAGACGCTGACTTCTCAAACAAATTCTGAAAATTTTACAGACCATCAGACTCCTTTATAGTAGTTATGCCTGCAGGTGTGGAGCCAAGCCTGACTCAGTGCCTTCCTGCTAGCTTGCATTTCATCTTAAAAACAACAAAAAGGATTTATCATTGCGTAGAATAACATTAACAATGCTCAAGTTTGACTGAAATGTTTGAGTGTTTCTTCACAGCGACTAACGTGGTTCCAGCTTGAAACCTGCATTTGTGACCAGAACTTTTCCATCATGTGTGAGTGGAAACATGAGGAACCAGTTGTAAATAAAGTGCAACAACATACTGATGAAAAAATAAGACAGGATGGAAAAATTAATGTTAAAAAAAAACAAAAACTGCAGCAACTGTTATATATTTCTTAACTTTTATATTATTGCAGACAGTATGAACTCAAGATATTTCATGTTTTTTGTTAGAAATTTATTTAGTAATACACATCCATATTTGTATTTCAGCCCTTCAGTACATTAAAAAAGAAAGCTGGTATGGAGACACTTTGGTGCTAGTAAAGAGGTGGGAAAAAGAAAATAATGATGGTATTTCAAATAGGTCATGTTGAAAGGTGATCATAATTATTTTGTCCAAAAGCAGTCTCCATCAAGGAGAAGCCGAGATGAGTAGAGGATTTCCACTTTGTTAAATATGTAAGAAATGATTAAAACAGTGTTCTTCATAGAAAGACTAAGAGGGACTTGCATATTTCACCAACAAATGTTTAAAAAACTGTCATTTATTAGCTGATTAAACCACTTGAGTAAGAGATCACTTTGGGAAACCTTTGCCAAATAGGATAATAAAGAGCTACATTTGCACATGCCACTTGTGCAAAAAATAAGTCTTATGTTAACTTTGTCCAAAGGCTGCATCAACCTCTCCAGTCCAGAAGACTTCTGGGATTAACGATGGCCCAAGAAAAAAAAAAAAAAAAAAAGAAAAGAAAAAGAGGTACTGTGGTCAGACATACCTAAAAACCTTAAAATAATGCAATGCAAAACAACATTCTGAAGACATTGAATACATAGCTTCTTTCACAGCCACACCTTCAATGTCTGCAGAAAGTGGATGTACAACCGTATGTACAAAACCTGCCACAATTAACACACTTTAGAGCACATTCACAGAGAAAAAAAATGTGACAAAATAACAACAAAAAACAACTGAGACTCTTTTTAAGTCCATCTTCCACATCACTCCAACCTCTAGTGATTTGAGGTTTTATTGTAAAATTCCACCTGGTTGCAAATGATATACATGTGACAGGCTGAGCTGGGCACTATTGGTGACATCAGTATTGGCATTTTTAATTTAAATAAGTGCATAAATAAATCTGGCCATGCCATTCATATCGGTATAATCTGAAGCTATACATGCATACTGACTGCGTGCATACATAGCTACCTTTACCTTACAGCTTTAGAGCAGAAGAGAAGACTATAGTTACATTCTCAGGAACTGTTCTCAAGTGTTGATAAAAAAGACTGCTACATAAGCATAAGCCAACTAATAATTACAGTCTGAAAGCATGAATATATAAAGTAAGCACAAAAAAAGGAAATTGTGTTTGGTAGTTTATTTAATTCTTGCAACAGTGCTTCTTGCAAATAAATCTTATACCGTTGAAAAGGCAGTTTATTTCCCTTTTAAATAGTCCCACATTTGTAAGGACCATGTATGAGTATGTGACATTGAGTATTACAAAAGATTTGACATATCTTTTTTTTTTTTGCTGTTGACTCTTCAGTGCTGTTTGGTGGATAGGATTGTTGAAGTCTAAAGAAACAAGAGGTATTGGCAATTTAACAATTTCAATGTATTCATTTAACAAGTAGGAGCCCTTAGTAGCGTGTGCAAGGACCATACACAGCCACAACAGCCTGGCAAGTCCTCCTCATGCTGGTCACACGCTGCTGTGGAATGGCATTTCAATCTTCAACCAGCATTTGTTGCAAGTCAGTCAACCTGGTTGTGTAGTTCACTCTGGCATGAACAGCACACACGAGAAATCCCACAAGTGTTTATTGGGGTTGAAGTCAGGACTGCCAGCAGGCTACTGCACCCTCTTTAGTCCCAGGTTCTAGAGTTAGTATCTGATAAACCCCACTCTGTGGGGATGGGTGTTGTCAACTTGGGAGGACAGAATTTGGTCCCAGATGTTGGAGATATGGGATTCTCATTCATCATATTGACATCACTCTGCACTGAGGCTGCCTCCAATTAAGACAAGCTTATGTTTTCCTGTGAGGGAGATACCCTGACAGGGCATCCTCACCTTGTTACTACAACGACAAAAACAATCTACCAAACACAATCTTTTGTTCTTATTTGTCAACCTTCAATAACCAGGCATGAGTAGAATTAAAGTAAAGCTCTCAACCACTTAGCAGAGGAATAAACAGAAAACTGTTCAAACTCTGTTACATTCAAAAGATCGGCTTTAACATAGGTGAACTATTTAAGACTTATATGTGTAGACTTTAGTTCTGTGATTTTCTTACCCTGTCCCCTCTGAGCACAAACCAGTCCTGTGCCTCCAGTGGCTCCACGAACACTTTTCTCCTCTTCTTCCCCGGAGGATTCAGCCTTTTGGCAGCCGCCGTCCACGGTCTGTTGGTGCCAAAGCGATAATCTTTGGGTACAACAACCCTGGCTGCCATCGACAGGAGAGCTGTCAGCCTCATAGTGCTGCAGGGGTGAGATGAATCAGGGCAGGTGAGGTGAAGTAACCTGTATCTACCTGTTACAACCGCAGAACAAGCTAGGCTAACCTCAGTCCTACAGAAAAGCTGTCGTTATCATTGGCTAAGAGCTTTTTCTTTTCTCTTTTTTTTTTTTTACAAACACTCGCATTTAAATAACAAATGTTATCCGAGCAATCAACTAAGTATTGGTTTAAGAGAAAAGTAAGTATGTGATGCATTGTACGCGCTTACCCTCAATTGATGTCAATGTCACATGTAGCAGGGCAGACATTAAAACACCGATGTAGCGCCACCTGTTGAACAGGAGGCCACCATGGATCCACGCATGCGCAGACGGTCTATGCAGGTTGCAGTCATCAGAGATGACATTCGATGTAATAAATAAATAAAAAATGCTGCTTTCTGAGTTGCATATCATCCTCGATCGGCTGGTAAAGGGTTGTATCTCATAAATTGTATGTATGTGTGATAAAATGTGATATGTGTGTTCACAAAGAATAAATAAATACAATAAGATAAAATCAATATTCTCAATCCTCTGTCATGAAATACGGATTCGCCATAACATTATGACAACTGTCCCAGTAATATGAGAAAACTCTCTTCATGTTTCCAATCCATTGTTCTTCTAAGAAAACGTGGTCTTCAAATCCCCCAGATACCAATCTGATGGGACCTAATGGCTTCTGTGGGAGGCAATCCCAATCCACAAACCACACCCCTCACCCTGCAGGGCCTAAAGTATCTAATGGTAACATCCCAGTATCAGAGTCAGGATACCCTCACATGTTTGTCCAAATCCTGGCTGGTGGCCAGAGCTCTTATTAAGCATCTAGTAATAATGTTATGTCTAATCAGTGCATGTGCTGGTGTTAAAAACACAACCCAGTCATTAGATTTATGGCAAATGTTGTACACTTGTCTTAAAGTACATTTGTTTTTTGTTCTTTTCAGTCGTTGGTGCTGTCGCAACTTTCAGTCTACCTAAAGTCCCCTGAGAGAGATGCAGAGTCCTACTTGTATGACACGCTGCCTTTGTACCAGCACCAGCTTCAGAAGTTAGTCAGTTAAAAGTTGAACAGGATGAACAAATTAAACATTTAGATATTTGCTGGAATTTGGTGTTTCTTCTTTTCTTAAAAAAAAAAAACAAAATACAAAAAACAACCTAACATTTATGGCAATGGGTTTTATAGTTTTCCATTTTTGTGCAAGTCTTAAGTTACTTAACATCTGGACCTTTTTCCATCACCTAAATCTGAACTTGGCACTTGTTTTATTTTGAAAATATCAATGACCCAATAAACAGTACATTTTTATAAACATCAATGCTTTTGTTATATCTATTTTTTTTTTTTTTGCAGCGAGAAAAATAATGAAGCAGTCACGATAAGTAAAAATTTTAATCCATCTTTTGGGTATGATAAAGAAAACTGAATCTGTCAAACTTTGCATACACAAAACCCTGAAGACCTAACCCCATCCATAATTCAAAACTGTCAGGATATGCAGCAGATCACCAAATGTAGCTCTGGTATTACAAGCTTCATAGGGACAATGCTGCAAGAATCTACAAGGAGGAAGCTGTGACAAATGCAGACACAAAAGATTCTACAGTAATACATTCAGTCTACAAATGTGTGTGTAAAAGATGTGGTTGTTATCCAAGCTTGCTTTGAGAGGCAGTAAGTGACACGTCAAATGCCTCAAAATTGCTTAGTGAGCTGGGCTGTCTACACAGTACTGTTTAGGTGTTACAGCATGATGAAAGGTGATTTAAAAAGAAAAAAAGACAACTATGTTGGTTAAATACAACAGCTAAGATTCTTTTTTTTTATTCTTTCCTTACAGAAGTGGATAACCTTTGTTAAAACAAGCAGGAATTTCCATATACAAGCATGACAAACATTTTTATTTTCTTGTAATCAACATGTTTATTAAACTGACTGGCAACTACAATGGTAAACTAAGCAGCAGATTAAGATGAACGGCAGCTTCTGACAGGAACAGAGAAATCTTAACCAAAGAAATTAACACTTGAATCCCAGATTAAACAGAATTTATTCCAGATTTCAAGCGGTGGTTTGAGAATGTTGACAGCAGTGGCAAAGACAAGGTGGCCATCTTTTAACAAAGCTAAGCTTGTTTTTTTTTGTTGTTTTGTTTTTCTTTTTTCAGAGATATTTCCCTTAGTTTCATGACTCGAGACACAGTATCTAACACTGTCAAATACATGAAAGAGAACTGGAGCAATGAAATAACAATCACATCCACCACATTGTGTCAAAGTCAAAACAATAAGACCACTACCATAACACTCTTATTCTATTTAAGAGGGTAAGGAAAAAATAAAACCAAACACAAAAACAAAACAAAAAAACTATAATGATTTACTCTTGAATGATCATTGAAGAAAACAAAAGAAAAAACAAACAAAAGAAAAACAAAAAACAACCCATGGTAGTGTTGACAATTTCAGTGATGCTTTTCACAGATGGAAAATTATATTGTACAACTAATGTCTCAATCCTGTCAAGTGTTTCTGAAATATATATCTTAACACCTTAATTCTCAAGCAACAGCAGAATTACTGAGATAAATCTGAAATTTGAACAAACTCAGATGAGGGTTTTGAGATTTTAAATCAGACAACTTGAATGCTCTAAAAAGCCGTAAAATACATTTCCCCTCACAGTATTCGTCGCTGCTTAACACCTTCATAGTTCAAAATTAAACGGAGACAACATTCAGGAATGTCAATCTTGCTTTCAAAAAAAAAAAAAAAGATTCATCATCAGCTAAAGAGACTCAGAGAAGTTAACTGCAGGAGTAACTGCAAAGTAACAGGTTCAATCCAAAAATAGTTCTTCTTGATTGGGTTTTACATATTCAATATGTTTAAAAGCCAAGAAGTCTATCTATAAGGGATCCTGTGAGATTAATCACACAACTTGGTCACCAGCAGTGAAGCAAACACACCAAAGCAACGGAACCTATGCTGCATTAAAATGCCATAGAGCAAACTAGTAAATGGGAGCCAACTCAAAATGCAACTCATCATGCATCCAATGACTGAATAACGGACTAAATGAGAAGAGAAGCTAATTCATACAAACAGATGTAAAACAGTTACTTTCTGAATTAAAGCTGAGAGCATGGGTGAAAATGTGTTTTGTTTTCTCTACACAACATCTATGTTTTAAAACCATCAAATAGGAGTATTTGTTAATTTTTTTGTTTGTGATTTAAATGTTCTCTTTTTATCTACCATATATTTCAATTTATTCCCTCCAACTGAGAAGTGTTTGACACCTAGCATTCAGTCTTTGTAATCATGTAATTGCACTTAAAAATAAAAAATATATACACACCAAAATCCCATTTATACATGAGCTTGAAAGTGCTCAGTTCAATAGTTTAAAGTCAGATTAGCAAATGTTTTGTTTCTGGGATATATGATATCCCAAACATGGCAAATAAGGATGTTTGTCTCTTAATTGGCTTAGGTGTTTGTTTTTTGTTGTTTTTTTTCTCTCCCCTCAATTCTTCTTTTAATTAAACAGCTGAAATCAAGCATCCTGCCAGTAATCACGTTGATGCTCGACTTCCACAGAGAAGCACTGAAGTTTCTTGATTTTTCTATGAGCTGACGTTAAGCACTCTCTGTCAGAGGCTGCGGAAAAAGGCAAGAAAGCGATCATTTTAGCATGTGGAAATATTTCTACAAGAAACAATACAATTATGATAATTTACTTTTTCATTACTGCTGTGAAAATATCAATTTATTTAAAAACAGTTTCTTAAACTAAAGATTCTCTGAGAAATTAATGTTTTGTTTTTTTCTGGTGAAAATCGAGATACTTGCAATAGCATGCCCCACCTTCTCTGCTGTTAACTGCCCCCCTGCTGGAGCAGTTTCCTGGGCCTCAGGGTTTGACTCGCTCTTTGAGGAAGGTGCCGTTTCCTTGGCTTCAACCACATCATTAATCTTGGCCTCCGTGTTAGACTTGTTGCTGTCACCTTCTGCCTCCGTTTCCTTTGGCCGTTTGGGAGATCCCTAACAATAGTGTGACCAAGCGTCAGCGAGAGCTTATTAAGCATCTAACAATTGAAGTTTTGACTTGGACTGCTTGGGAGACTATCTCACCTCTGTGGATTCTGCTTTTCGTTTAGTCCCTGCCCTCTCATTCTTTTCGTCAATGACCAGAGTTCCTTCATCCTCGTCACTGCTGCCCTCGCCATCTGCCTTCTCCGAGCTGCCCGTGTC
Organism: Arrhamphus sclerolepis; assembly: GCA_037176975.1. NCBI lineage: Eukaryota > Metazoa > Chordata > Actinopteri > Beloniformes > Hemiramphidae > Arrhamphus > Arrhamphus sclerolepis. The sequence goes on along the minus strand of JBAMYA010046791.1, from coordinate 3,620 downwards.
TCCTGCTCCTTCCGATGAGTTGTCCTTCTTTGATGACTAAAAGTAGAAATGTATTAGTGAAACAGAAGGGACATAAGTTTTGGTCACTTCTGACCTACTGATTGTATACATGGCTATTACATAATCAAAATACTATATTTCATTCCCATTGCTGTTAGACTGTACAACTCTTGTGTTAAGTGTCTCTTTTTTCACTCCACAGATGGATTTGTACAATAGCTCACACATATTCCTCCCTTTTTTGTGTTAAATTAACAATTTATTTCTTAAACCTAATGTTTTTTGTATTTCATATTGCCTAGCAAGGCAATGGCTCTAACAAGTGAATTTCACTGCTATGGGATCAATAAAGTTTGATATTATGTTATCACAATGTTGCAGCCGACATCATATTGTGTCAAGCTGAACAACTGAAACTCACTATAAGAATAATTACTTAAATAATAAATTATGTGTGAAACTGTAGTTGTCTTTAAAATCCATCTTCTTCCAACTAACTCAGTCGCCCCCTGGTGGCCATTAGAGAACATGCCGAATCAAGGTACCTGAAGTGCCTAAAAAAGGTCCATATATTATACACCACTGAATAATGAGATTTTCTTAATAGCAGAATAAAATACACCTGTCAACACCACATACAGCTGACCTCTATCTTGAGCTTTGACCTACCTCGTAGCCTTCATGCGTGACAGTGGGGTTGTTCTCAATCTCCCAGAGTCCCTCAGCAAAGCCTTTCCTCTTGTTTGCTTTACCAAACTTCTCCTTGCATTCGTCATATGGGAACAAATCCTTGGCCCCCAGGAAAGCCCTATGGTAGTCAAACATTACTCAGTGATTTTTCTGCCTACACTCTTCCTGTTACACACACAAGTCTAATGCATAAATGGCTGCATGTTACAATGGATCACTATACATTTTAAATATTTATGTTCAATGATTAGCTGACTCATTATTTCAAGCAAATGAATTCATTTGTGCCAATTTTGACAGCTGAGAGAAGCACAAAGACAGCAGAAAATGAAATCCAACTTGCAAAATTTTGACCCCAAGTGAATTTGCAACAGATTATAGAATCATTAAAGTTGTAAGAATTTCCTGAAAATTGTATATAGAATGACATCACCATCTGACCATGGTTGCCAAGATATACTAATTTCTTCTTGGTTTAAACATTTCTTTCTCAACAAAATACTTTTCTAAAATAAAATCAAATACTTACTCTAGATATTATTGGTTTTGTCAAACGCTTTGCAGAGTTTCTCACATTTTTCATCCACTGACAACACAAATTGTATGACTGAAGATAAGAACTCACGTCTCATGGGTCCCAAAAAAGAACACCTGGTACTTGTTCGAGGGCGACTTCACAGCTCCCTCAGGTAACTCGTCGATCTGTGAAATCAAGAACAAAAGCTTCTTAAAAACAGATGCCAATGAATTAAATCACTTAAACTATACAAAACACTAGACTGCCTGAAGGTTTTGAAAGTTCTTTCAGTTTTCTGTCTGGGCCTGACAGTCTGCCAGCAATCAACAGGTTTTTAATCACAGCAGAGCAGGACACTGTAGCACAGCAAAGTACCACTATGATGAGGGGTCATCACGCCCATTTGTCTCTGCCAAAACAGCCTTTTGGCATTTCCAGATATGACCACTATGTGCCGGTAGTTGGGGCAAGGCCCGCAGGCTGTTGACATGAGGCTGATAAGACTGAGGAAAAAGGAGGGAAGAGGCGCAGATCAATTACACTACTTTGGGTGAAAGTGCAGGGTCATTTGGAGCTTTTTATGCAGATGAAATTTTAATAACAACTGCATGTGTGGATTCTGCACCAAAAGCAAAATTGAGACCCACTAATTACTGTGCAGGACAGTTGTGGATTGGATCACTTGTTTAGTTTCTAGGTTTTACAGGCTTTAACTTCACAGTGGTGTCAACTGTTGTTCATGACTCTTTACTGTCCTTGATTCACTTTGGTTATTTACGTCACTCTAAGTTCCGAGTGAGAAAAACGTAAAGTTAATTCAAGATTAACAGTTCTCCCGTTTCAATAGTTATTTAAACTTTGACCTTCCGTCTTATGAGCCGTGTAAACATTAGTATCGTTTTTTTACTCGCTCGGACCAAGTTATGAATTCAAATTTAAACAGTTAAAAAAAAAAAAACTATGGCAACAAGTGTGGGCAGACGGGCACGTTTACTAAGAACAAGCAGCCATTAGTCTACAATACAGCCGCTTTAAAATAAAATGAAAACTACTTTTTTGCCTCCAGTGTCGCTGAGCCACTAAATGTCTCGGCGTTTTCCTGTCCTCAGCTCCAACTGTCAGTTAAGTTTCTACCGCTGGTTAGCCCTAACCGTTGTGACATGACCGTTAGTTTAAACGTTCAGTTGCCCCATCGTTGCTATCTTTAAAACAGTTACCACAAGCTCAAAGTTGACGTTGGCCGAACAGGCCCACGCTCGGACACAGAGGCGATAGATATCGAGAAGGGAAAAGCGCCTAGCGACAATATTCACATTGAATGAACCGAGTAGGCCTATGGCGTGTTATTAATATGATGAATCACCAGCCAGAAATGTGCATGTGTCTGCGGCTGCTGAGCTGTGTGTTGATGCTTGGCAACGTCCGCTAACTGGATGGAGCTAGGCTAACTGACGGTGCTAACTACAGTTAGGCCTCTCGGAGGAACAAGTGGAAGCAGCAAACGGGGCCAAACACGCTAAAATCAACACCACACTTCAACTGGAAGCCAAATATATAACGGCGGGTGCTTACCCTCGCAGGCCAGTGTGGATATCCTTTCATTTTAGCAAACACCAGATCCCCTGGTTTGTATTCCTTTTGCCTATTGGACCTCGGCATGTTTTAGGGGAAAAAAGCCTATTTAAAAAAAAAGAAAAGAAAAAAAAGGTATAATCTTAATTAATTAAAAAAAAAAAAAAAGCAAACGCATACAGTGGTTAGTTCTAATCCTGTACAGTATCTGTTGTAATCACCTTCTGCGACAAAATAAGCAAAGTGTCGACTTATCATCCAACAACCAGGCGCGGAAAACTGAAACGAAGACGCGGCGGGCGACTTTTTTCGTGGATTCAGAGCAGTGCACCTTAACCGCAGTAAGGGACAAACATTCAGCCCTAAATATAATTCCAACGACAAAGCGCGGTATATTAACTCCTCGGTAAACGCTGTCTTTCAATCCACTGGCTCGTCTCCCTCGGACTATTTGGGTTTGAAATTGAAACCCGCTTCCCTCTACAGACGCGCCCCCAGTAGCTACCTGAAGCCACACATTAGCGCCCCTACTGACCAAGGACGTACAGTGCAGGTAAATTACTCTTAACGGAAATAAATTATGAATGTTGCCCAAATCTTTAATTACTTTTAAAATGAGTATTATATATCCCAATATATACATTGAATTGAATAATATCATATAAATTCGCAAAGGGAAATTATGTTGTTACAATGTAAATTATTTCGTCATTGCTTCATTATTTTTCTCACCTGCTGCAAATATATGTGTATGAGTACACACCCACATATCTATCTATCTATCTATCTATCTATCTATCTATCTATCTATCTATCTATCTATCTATCTATCTATCTATCT
>JBAMYA010046790.1:0-10805 GCA_037176975.1 Arrhamphus sclerolepis | reverse complement strand
ACCATCAGTGGCAAGAAAAAAACTCCCTCATGGGAAGAAACCTTGAGCAGAACCTGGTTCTTAGGGGGACCCTCCTGTCAAAGACCAGCCGGGTAAGAAGGAGATGAGGAGAATTAGGACAGTGGGAAAGAGGATCAGTATCCAACCACACATTCACAGTTAATTAATATCAATCAATCGATCAGTCAATCAAACTTTATTGATAAAGCACTTTTCATAAGAATGTAACACAAAGTGCTTTACATAATAAAAACAAGAATTCAAACAACAACTGCAAAAAAAAAAAAAAGAACAACTTAAAAGCCATCACACACCCAAGGACATAATAGAAGTTAAAAAAAAAAAAAAAAGCACACATAGCAAACCCACCACCACCCCCCTCCCCACATCCCTCCCCCTCCTTTGGCCCCGTTCTTAACATACCGTCATCTTGGCACCACTGAACCAGGTGAGGAAACCATATCTTGGGGATCAGTCCACGTAGCGAGCTACATCACCCACAATCCCACAATCACCGAGATCGACGACACAGGAGGTGCAGCTCCCGACGTGGAGGACCCCCATGTATTACGCATGGCCCACAAAACTGAGCAGATGTCAATAATCAAACAGAAAATGAATCATTTAAAGAATAATTCTAAGAATAATTTAGAAACACATCATTGTTGGTCTTTTTCTGCATGCCCTGTTGGTATTCCCTGTGGTTTTAGTTGCTAGTCAAAATGTCAGGAGGGACTCACAGGCAACTAAGACAGAGAAAGATATGAGATCTGTAGCACTAGCACTTTAAATTGGAGCTTGTTAAGTTTTCCTTATCTACTTCACTCTTGCTTGGATGACATGCTCAGTCGGGGTACAATAAAGTTAATCTAAATAATTGAAGCATTAGTTTATTCTTACCTTCAGGCCACCCTATTTAATGTAAGAAAAATACAGCTGTTCTTGGTTGTGTAATTCATCATGCTTTTTCTCTGTTTAGTTGTTGTATTATTAATGTCTCATAGTTTCATTCTTCTTGTTTTTCATTAATGGCCCCTTCAGGATTAAGAATGTTTTTTGTTGTTGTGGTTCCTCTCTTAAATCTTGCTTTCAGAGTAGCAGTAGTGAAGTAGTGCTTTCGCACTCTCTTTAATTCTTTACAACCCACTCTCAGCTGGATTTACATTTTCTGTTGCTCCATGCTTGTTTGTCTTCAGATCACCACCTCATTCACCCTCTGGTCTTCTTTTGGTAGCTCCTTGCACAGACACGCAACATAAAACATGCACTTAAGTTGAGGTGCTCACTGATGTAGAGAAGAAGCTTAAGTGTGTGTAAGCTCATCTTGCCTTTAGGTAATTCCACCGACACATACATGGATACACACTGATTGGCATGCAGAGAATACAATGAGGTGGAAATTGAACATTGTTCTGCTTTCGGTGACATGCTGTTAACCATGCGCATGCACACACGACACACACAAAGTTCATCACAGCTTTACTTATTAGGACTTGCATTTATTTCCATTTATTTTGTACAACCTAAGGGAAACCCTAAGCCTTAACCATGACCAGTTTGTGCCTAAACCCTATCTTAGGCCCAGGCTCCACAAAGCCATGTCCGTGAAAGAAAAATAGATCAGATTTAAAGTCATCTCTAAACACTGAAGACGTCCACGTGAAGTCACTGAATTGAAAAATCAATATATATTTCAGCCTTTAGATGCTGTATGACTGAAAAAAGAAACAGCATGCAGCTCTGAACCAGAGAAGAAGACATCAAACATGCACAGAATCCTACACAGTGTAAACAAACAGAAGAAGAAGAAGATCCACCAGAAGCCGAAGCAAGCAGGTGTGGCTATGACATCACTATTGACAAAAGAGGAGAGCGCCTTGGTTGTTGTTCACACGCAGACGCTCAGGTGACATCTTTGGATTTATCTCTCTGGGACCTGGCTCAAAAAAGCTGCAGTTTCCAGCTGTGAAAATGCCAGTTTTGTATGGATAAAAGGCCAAACTGGATAAAAATGTTTGAATTCACCCTGAACTGGCTTCATGTAGCCTGGGACTTAAAGTAACAAGTGTTTTTTCACATCTCCATTACCAGGAACTGCCCAGCAAAAAAAGTTTTCAGGAGCCTCGATAGAGCTGAGATAGGATAAGTACTTCAGTTTGTATACAGGAGATGATGCTCGAACGTAATTCTTCTGTTCTCATTTACATAAATGCTTCAACCTCTCAGTTCCTTCTATCTTGACCTTGCTGTTTCTACCTACTTGTTTGTTTTTTTAATAATAAAGCAAAATCATCTAAGATTGTGTTCTTTAGTGCCCTTCTGTGGTGAGGAAGCGCAACTGAGCATACTGTCACTGTGTGAGCCTCCCTCGGAGCAACAGATCACACGTTTATTGTTGACCAGTTAAAGGAAAAGAAGACACCAATCGAATCATGAGGATGTAAAAGGGAAGAGGAATATATGACTTATCAATCCAATAGCAGCAAGGCTAGGAAACCATCTGACTTGTCTAGCAGCCCTCTTCTTCTCTCAGCTCATGCCAGGAAGTGTATGCTGGGTGTAAGCGCGGGTTGGGATTACCAACCTATACAGTACTAAAACAGGTGATTCAAGATGTATTGTGTTACTTTAATGTTGCATCAAAACCTTTGCACAAATAATTATTCAATTCAATTCTGTACGTAGCTTCTACTGCAGAAACCCAGGACATGACCCCCGAGTATGTAGCAAGCCTAAAAGTGGCAAGGAAAAACTCCTTCTTGGGCAGAAACCTTGAGCAGGACCTGGCTCATGGGGGGAATCATCCTGCTGAAGGCCAGCCAAGACAGGGAAGAAATGAGGAGGGAGACAGGACAGAGAGGACAAAGGACAAACATAGGACAGGGGGAAAAAAATCTATAAACAAAAATATATAAACATGTGGTGGTCAGAGTGTTGGACTACAGGTCAGGCATGTTGGTTGGCGTCCTACAGTGGTATCTACTTGACAGGTGTAGGTAAAGGCTGGAATAGTCGGAAGATGGAAGATGGAATTACATAACTGGAACTGATAAATAATGATTATATCACCAAGGAGCAGTAGATCCTAGTGAGGTCCTATTCTTTTTTAACCTGGACCCCCTGCTGGTGGGAAGAGCATAGAGAATCTGGTCTGTATTTAAAAGAAAGGCTCCAATATCAGACTCTGACTCAAGTATTGATTTATGATAATCCATGAAGGCTACAGATGAACAGGTTTCTTCATGCCAAGATTTCAGCTATTTATGAGGAGAGGTTTATTTTAGTACTCAGAATGCACATTTTCTTGATATCGCAGGATGACATGCCCATAAATACACATAATTTTCAAATTTTTGGATGAATTTGTAATCTTGTGATTTCAAGCAAAATAGGCATTTTGGAAGCACACAGCTTCTGATATGTTCCCAATGGTGTATGTGGCAAGGAAAAACTCCTTCTTGGGAAGGATGATGTACAGAGATGATGAAGCTTCACCACAGTGTTGCTGCTAGCTACAGTGCTGCTACATTAAAGTTATTCTCTGCTCTGTGGGAACCAGGAATTTACATGATAAGATTAACCAGGCAAATTATCCCCAAATTCTAATGTTCTGTCCCATTAGAACTGTTCACACTACTTGTCCCACAGTCATAGTCTGTGGTTGTAGCAGAAAAGGTCCTAAAAAGGTCACAAAAACAAGAACACATACAATATTCATAAGATCCTGGATCTGATTTTCAGTAATTTTCTAGAGTCTGACTTGAGCCTATTACTTCACTAAGACTAACCAAAAAACAATCTTCAGTTTAAAATCAAATGATTTGTGTGGGTGGAATTTACCCATGTAGCATGTTTGTGAAAGCAGTTTTTGTCCTTGTAACATGAACAATATCTGCATCACAAAACACATAGATGTGGACACATAATAATATTCAGCTTAAATATTCAGTCAGGCTCACAGTGGGACAGAATACCAAACAGATCTGGCTGACATGACACTCTGCATATGTACACGCTTGAGCATCCAGAGGTGCTGCGAAGACCCCCACACAAAAGTCAAGCAAGGTGACTCCAAATAATATCTTCTCTCCTGCTCTAATTACGACTAAATCTTTCTCAAGCACACACATTTACTGTGAGGAAAGTGTTTTACATGCCTCATTACATGCACCAAAAGTACACAGGCAGATGCATTTCAAGTAGAGCAAAGTTGTACAAGGTCTTCAAGTACAAGCATGCTTGAGCATTTAATACTTCACACAGACACAAACAAACACAAATGGACATGGCTGTTCATGCATGACGGGGCATCACCTTTCCAACAACCGTATCCTTGACAACGTGAAACCTACAAGCAGGGATGGAGAGAGTCAGCAGATAATGAGCCCCTAGGGAAGAGGGAAAGTTAGGAAGCGGAAAGGAGGAAGAAAATGAAAGGATAAAGGAATGAAGTTGTGTGTTGAAGGAAGACAAGAGAAGCATCTTAGATTCAATGCTGATGCATAGTCAGTCTTCCAGTTTGTCCCATGAAGTCTTGTATACTCTAATAGCTGAAGTGGCAGCCATTATCAACTCCAGAAATGTACTTTCCTCAGATTCAGACGCCCCTCAAATACTTACCTCAGCAATGCTCATCATCCAGAAGGGCCACGCATAGCACACACCACCTGCCAAACACCACTGCTGTAGAGTGGATTTGTGGACCCCAACACAACCCAGAGGAGAGCAGACCTTGAGCCAGCACCACAGCAACCAGAACCAACAGCCCCCTGATGCAGAGGATTCCCACTGAGGAAACTGGAGTTAAAAATGAAAAGCTAGCTAAAATCACTAACATAAACATACTGGTAAATAAACTAAATAAATGAATAAAAATGGAGAGATGAATAAATAAATGATATATATTCAATCCAAAATGTGTCTAAAATCTATAAGACTAGTTTTTGTACACTCAAGAACGTGGGTCTTGAACTTGGTTTTAAAAATATAAACATTTCCTGTGGCTTTCAGGTTCTGCAGTAGGCTGCCCCATTACCCAGGAATGTAATGTAAGACAACAGCTGTGGGTTCACTGTGGGAATGATTAAAAGGCCGATGCCAGAGGTCCTGAGGGGTCTGTGAGGGTAAAAGCAGCTCAGCAAGGTAAGAAGGTGCAAGTCAATTAAGTCCAACATTTTCATAAAATTCACCTTCTACAAAGTGTCTAGTGATTGTCCCCATTCTTCACAGTTCTCCTAAGGTCGACCTCAAATCTGATTTGGTCAATTTTTTTGGGATGCTAGATCCCAAACATTGGTAAGTACTAGCACCCTCTTCTTTTTGGCAGTGAGGGTGATGGTTCTGCTTGGTTGCTTTGGGCACTTTGTTTCATCTTTGGCTTTCACTCCAGTGTGTGTTGTACAGAATAGTTAGGTAATGGATTGCTCACAATTGTTCGCAAAGGTGACCCAGGAACTTTGATGGAAAAAGAGCCACCCAGCTATTGGACTTCTGGAAAACCTATTTTGTCCATTATTTCTAAAAAACTGTTCTTTTTTTTATCAAAAAGACACACTTATCATCATTCAATGGGCTTCTAAAGACGGTGAGGTAAAGCGAGACTTCCACCATAGTGTTACAGCGGCTGTGGGAGAGTTCATTGGCTGAACTAGAGCTAACCATTTGTTTAAGATAGACATGACTTGTTCAGAGTCTGAAAAGTTAGGGTCTTTCATTTTCTAGTATGTTGGTCAATGGAGGACTAACAGCTGGTGTTGTTATGGATGAAGGGCTGGCATAAGATTGTCACTGTAACACTCATCATACTTCAGTGCAGCTTTGCAGCCACAGGCTAAGCAAGAAGAGGACGAACAACACTTGAACCAGAGGCCTTGAGCTTTCAGGTAAGGTTTCCATTCCTCAAAAGTCTTTAACCTGAAGACATGACACTTCCTCAAGGGATGGGGCTTTTTATGGATAGGGCACTGCTAAGCTACTTTATCTATGGCTGCTTCATTTTACTTTGCTAAAATGGAGATTTTGGTTTTATGCACTGAGACTGGAATTCTAAAGTTTGTATGTCTTAGTTTGTTTGCCATAGAGTTACTTTGGGAAAATGCAAACCTTGAACCATTTCTGGTTTCAGCTTGGTAGCAAAAGAAAGAAGAAAAAAAGAAGAACGTTAGATAAGAAACCGGTATTCCTCTTAATACTTTGATTCCTGAGAAACCCATTTCTCCTACAGGTTGTATGGCAGCATAAGTTTGATGCTGAGTGTCCAAATATGCCAGATCTGGTAAATAGCCTTGTTCCTTTGCTGAAAGCAGCTCCATCAAAAGATCCCCTAGTTCTGTTAAACTGTAGTTGTCCTTATTTAAAATTTTGGAAAGGTTGTCCAGCTCCCTGAAAACAAAATTTTCTATGCTATGATGCCTCATCAGCACCATACTCGACAGCCCAAAATCATGCAGTGTATAGGAGCCTTAAGAAGTCTGAAATTCCGGTTTCCAAATATATCAAACCATCAGCCCTTAACATACTGCACCTCCCACATGCCTGCACTTTGTCACCAGCCAGAGGGAATGTGCTGGATTCACTATGAGTCAGTGAATTTGAATTATAACACAGGTACAACTACTTTAAGCATAACACACAATGCTCCGCATTAGGAAAATAAAATGTGTTGACCAATGTCAGTCTCCCCCTTTTTCACTCCTGCATTAAAGAATCTATTCTGAGGAACATTAAAAAGCTGAACCCATTTCCTGAAGCCATCCCTTAAAGTGGATTGACCTCATTACATCTGCAATGACACGTTTGTATCCACAAAAAGCGTAGAGGGTAAACAGGGCTGACAAAGGATCTTTGCCATTATACAGTACTATAAAAACCTATCCCATGCTGCACTGATGTTAAAGATGTTAAAAATAACAATTCTCATTATTGTTAGGATTTATTTGTTGTCCTTCGTATTTGAATATAGGCTGTAAATGATTTGAAATGACATCCCCAAATTAAAACTTGCACGTTTTTACCCAAAGCAATAAGAAGACATTAAGCTTCCAAAAGATTGGTTTGCTATCACAGTAGGTGATTTATCGTTGTCATTGTCCTGACATCTCTGACTGCATGCTTGGCTGCCAAAGGCCTTTTGTTTTTAATGCAACAAATGTCAAACCCCCCCGTCCAAACGCCCGAACCTGTTTCTAATTCTCCTGGATTTTAGTTTGCATTTAAGTAGAAGTAGCTTTGTCTTTGCAGGGTGATTTGGATGCATGGAGAAGTGTTGAAGCTCCACACACACTCCCATGCACACAGACACATTTTAAAAGCAGGAAATAGAGGATGATGAGATATAACAAAATTAGATCTTAATAACATTCTCTGGGACATCTTTTAAACATAAAGTGCTGACCTGTCACACTCATAGCAGCTTTAGTTTTCCCTTAATCACATTTGATAAACTTAATTTATTTAAAATAAAAGACAAAGGTTTGGACACATATTCATTGGACACAGCAACTCATTTTTTTTACTGTTTATGCTCTGTCTATGAAAAGAGAAAATGTCAAAGTTTTGCTACAAAACCAGACATAAAGCAAAGCAGATCAACCATTTTTTCAAAGAAGGAATCAACAGAACAATTGCTTAAGTGTTGAAATATTTTCCTATGTGAGGCTCTGCTGCTCTTCTCTGGTTTTCCATGACTGTGAGGTGAATAAAATGCAAGGTTAATAAAAAAGTCATTTTAACCTTGAGCCTTAAACATAGTAACATCAATGGTTTTGTCGATTTGTTAGCAAGGCCACAACTTCAAAGTCCCCCGCGAGTCACTCAAGCAAACAATCACAAACAGAGCATGTGCAAAGAAGCAGGCAGGCTCTGAGCAATCACTTCAGCAAATGTGCTTGAACACTGTTTTTGGTTCATATAACCACTATTGCAAACCAATGCCACAACTGATGTAGATGATGCAACAAGCTCAGAAGGACCGAATGGCTTCCACTTATTGTGAAAAACCCACAACGCAAGAGAAGTGACAGCACAGTGCAAATGAATACAGACTTGAGAGAAATGGAACAGATAGAATAATCCAATCTGCAGCCACCTCTTCTATTCAGTCAAGGAGAACTGAGCTGAAGGATGTGGAGGCAGGAGGCACAGCGAGGGCTGAGGCGTGTGATGCCCCTCTCCCTGGGCAGGGCTAAGGTGGCAGGCACACAGATAAGTTGGGGCAAAGGAAAGATTAACTGCTTGCTCTGATGGAAGAACAAAATAAAGGAACGCTGACCTCACACGCATTGAGGATTTTGCACATTAACCACAAAGACAATTTTTTTTTTAAAAAAGTCAACAACAGCTCAGACCGAAGTAACACTAATGTTATACCTTGTGCGTGGAAAATTAGCTGCATGACTTCTCATATAGTTTTCAAGCTCATCTTGTTATGCTTTTGAAGTTTCCTTCCTTTCAGTTCTTCAACTGAATTGATGGGTGAACCTGCAAAGTCTGCAAAATCCTCCACACTGAACACACTTCTAATTGTCAAAGCTCATCCAACTATTAAAAGCTTCGTTGAGAGACTGAAATGTTCTGTAATAGTGTCCCCATAATGCTGACCTCCTGCATCATTTTAATGTGGCTGAGCTCAAGTCTTGCACAGAACAGATCAAGTTTCCTTATCACTTAGTCAATGGAACCTCATCATTTTCCAGATAAATGTATATATTTTTCCCTTCGAAATCATTGGGACCATAATGCAATTATTGCCAGATGATCCTTATGCTCTGTTTGACCATGCATGATAACTTGTGATGATTTATGCAACCACAATGCTTTTGTTTTTGTTGTAGTTTGTTTGATTTTGGAGTGAAACAAGCAATGCATTTTTCTGCCAGTAAAGCAACATTTCTCATCTCCAGCTCAACCATTACCGTATGACTTAAGTAAACATTACAGTAATTGGAATAAAGAAACCTGATCATCCCAGCTCAAAGTGCATGCTGGTGACTGAGAACTCAGACTGGGATATTTTATGTGACAGAAGTTAAGTTTGATAAAATTAATGCTTTTGATGGCGTACCTTGATACTTAAAGTAATTAGATCTGGAAACCACATAAAATTCAGATTTGCAAAATAAGAAAGGAAACTGAGCTCTATAACACGGTCATATTGATATACAATAAATAGTCTATTGAAAAGAAATGACAAAAGTGTACATGGAAATTGATATGAGTGAGTACTACATGAAACGAAATAAGGAGGACAGAAGAAACTAACATATCATCTGCATTTAAAAAAGTGATTTTACTTATTAGCAACAAAACTATTGCAGTGATTTTTTTTTCCCCTTAATTCATTGCATGGATTTCTTGAGAATCACACAGAGCTAGCTTTTCTTATCGTGTAAAATATTGCTGAACATATATTTGATATTGTAACATGTACATTAGTGTATGTGTATGTGTGTGTGTGTGTGTGTAAGCGTGCATGTATTTAGTTATGTAAGAGCGACATACTGTGAAAGTATCCCTTGTTCTCCTGATCGATGCTCTGGCAGGAACTAAGAGCACCTTGTCAGGGCACAAGCCCATTATTTGTACAATCCATTCCACGTGGAATAAAAGAAGGAACTCACTCAAGCAGAACCCGACACTCTATCACTCTGGAATTAAAGCACAGCTTGCAGGGTCGGAGGCAGACTATGGATATCAGGTCAGCATTCAGCAAAAGGCCAGCCAACCACTCATGACATGATTAAAAAGAGAGAGACATCTTCCGTGACAAAGTGTATTGAACCCAAGTAAATTTATAAATGTAATATACAATTTCCTTGCAACACTGGTTTCCATGCTAAGAACTAATGTGGTTAATATTAGAATAATTAAAATGGCCTATAAAAACAATATTTTCCTATCTGTATATCTGCAAGCTGACTTCCTTCCCTGGAATCGTTTTTCTGTTTGGCCTCTCAGTTGATGGTGCTGATAGGAGAACTTGCAGATAATCGGCATGGTGATGAGGATGACACAGAGGTGGAGGGACCTAATAGGATGGGCTGATGAGAGGAAGGGAGGTGGAGTTGAATTAGACTCCGACAGCAAAACACAATAGCGTGTTTTTGTTTTTTTTATAAGTAATGTATTTTGCCAATGTACAGCAGGGTCTCAGTAAGAAAGAAGAAGATGGTCATACTGTGACATTATATTTTAGAAAGCAATTACTGATGTCAACAAGGCACACTGGTGCCAAACTTGTACAATACCTGTTTTCTTTCAAAGAGAAAAGAGACAAAAGCTCCTTTTATGAAAACGATATACTTTTCAATTGTGTGAAAACAACGAACATACTAGAGTACTGCGCTGGTATCTATAGAACACGGAAAAAAGCCTGCGTTTCAGCACAGCAATTCTCAATTCAAGTATCTGTCATTTCTTTCTCTTTTTTTTCTCCCTTTTCTACAGAGACAAAATCACAAATAGGAGACTATATGTTTTACGCAGCTTGGAGAGACAGCTGCATAAAAGCACAAAGCAGTCATTTCTATTCATTTGTCTCTCGCTGACGGGGAAATGAAGGAGTGAAGCAGATGTGACTGCAACGTGAACAAGTTGCTTATACACAGAAAGCCTTCTTTTTTTTCCTTCAAGAAGAAGTTAAATAATTAGATACTGAATCAATCTTCCACTTCCTGCCTGGAACGCATATTGTCATTGTAACTGAATGACTGTGAATGGGGCAGAAACACAGCCTCATATCTATCTATCTATCTATCTATCTATCTATCTATCTATCTATCTATCTATCTATCTATCTATCTATCTAT